>QRFJ01002388.1:115515-163193 GCA_006176705.1 Cocos nucifera
TGTGCGCGAGCTAATTTGTTAAAAATAAAATTCCTAACAAAATTGGTCAAGTCATATTATAGTATCTAACTAGAATCTTTGACCTCTCTAGGAAAATGTCTGCCTCCAACCCATTGGCCACGTATCCTGGACACACATAGACTGGTTGGAACCAATTACAAAGATGGCTTAAAACTACAAAATATTTGGGTTTTGTTGAGAAGTTACACCCCATGTACTGGACCAGGACCCTCCCACCTTACCAGCGCCCGTCCATCTATTGAACAGAAGAGCGTCTCTGGAAAAATGGATAGACGAAGATAATAAGGCTAGATATTACATGTTGGCTGTGGTCTGCTGGATGATGTCTGATGAGCTCAACGCAACATGAGGATATCGAGATGCGCATCGGCCAAATGTTGGCTCACCTGACAGGAGATGTTGGTGAGACTAAGGTCGCAGTGCAGCCAAATTATCAAGTCACGAAAACTTTAAGGCTAAGATGATGTGATGGGTCCAGTGAGTCCAAGATCACTTTCTGACATGAGTCAAGGACATGGAGGAGCCTTGATGAGCTTCGTGTGTGAGTTGGACCTTGGACTGCAGAAATGATTATTGATCTGCAATCCTGACTAATGCATATGGGCAATTCATCATGAATTACACATGCATAAACTTAAAATCCTTGCCGAATTAATGAATAGCTGGTTACCAGCTCCGAGCTTTCTATTGCGAATTCTAGTGAAGTTAGTTCTTGCTATGGACAGATTCTTCAAAGAAAGGTCTTATGGAAAAAAAAAAGAAGTCTGTCGAAAAAGCAAGAGGTTAGGACAAGAGCAAAAGAAGAAGACGAAGGTAAACAGGAAGAAAAGGCTGATATCAGCAGAGAAAGTTGTTCATTGCAACACGAGGCATTGAGAAGCGGAACTGCCCTCTAGTCTTACCTGGCCATCCCTGAAGACAAGAAGGGTAGGTCCTTTCTGGAGGTATGCTTTTTATTAAGGTTCTTACCTTCGAGTTTCTTCTCTTTGCATTTTTTTTCCAGTTTGGTGTGCTTGATCTAGTTCTGATTCGTGGTGCTCATCTGTGCATTTCTCTGCAGTGGCTTGTGAGGATAGCAGGAGGCTGAGATGGATGACATGATCCTAATGTACCTCGGTATGAGCAAGAGTTGCCTGCAGGTAGCTGGCGATGGGAACATACCTCTCTTCAGTGTCGATTACCATTTGTTCTAACTTAGTTTTGAAAGACTGTATTTGTGCCTGCCAGCAGCAGAATTTGTGATTTCTGTTTCATGCTTAGCACAAGTAAGTTAGTGTGATCTACCGTTTCTTTAAGGACCATTGTAACTATTCTTTTATGAAAGAAATAAATTGCAAATGGTTCCTTATTAACTGGATCTCTTATCGAGCTAGCATATTGATCTGTGTTACCTATGTTTACAAGACTGTCACATGGCATAAACTGAATGCCAGAACAGATTTTATCCGGGCACTAGTCCAATGATAGATATCTATGGCACCGATCTGAATTATGGTTATATAGCAGAGATAAGGATCAACAATTAGAGAAAAATGGCTATTTGAGTCCATTGACTTCCAGAGTCATATCCAACTTGTGAATCATTGTCTTCCAGGCAAAATGACTAAACCTCCCTTTTGTGACATGGGAAGGGCACAACTCCTTGCCCTGAGTACATACTTGATGTGTGCGGCCCATTGATGTGCCGGCTAGAGGCATATTTTGTCTACTTCATTATCTTTAACCGATGATTATCTAGGTATAGGTATGTGTATCTTATGAGACTAAGTCTAGAAGCTTTTTAAATTCAAAGAATCAGACATGAAGTTAGAAAAACTGAAAAACCATTAAGAGTTCTTGATCATCGAGGAGGTGAATACCTTAGCCAATAATCCTAGACTATCTCAAAGGATATGGCTAGTCTCTTCAATTGGACTCCACGGAACACCCTCACTCAAGGGGTTTTCAGAAAGGAGAAATCGGATCCTATTGATATGGTTTCGATCCATGATGAGGCTCTCCTAGCCATATGGAATCCTGAGGTGTATGTTGGCTATAGCATGTTCATTGTAGGAACTGGATGCATCAAGATGGAATCTATCTACCTCGGTGGTAGAGGAGCAGCCCTATGATGATCATGAGAATCAAGTCCAGAAGCCCATGGCCATGGTAGAGTGAAATAATAGAAAGAGTTTCTATTTAGATTTTCACATCGGACTTGAATCGAATGATTACATCATATGACAGAAACTAGGGTTTGACGAGTTCACCTTAACCCTAATCTGATCGGGGCTCAAGATAGAAGAACTTAATCACACAGGTAGCTGCACCAAGAGGTTCGCATTCAGCTCTGATGGGTTGCCACCATATACTGCTAGGTGTCACTGGTGGATTTTGGGAGCAATTAGAATGATTTAGATGATCGATCATTCTAGCTGTTCGAATCAGAAGAGTTCTGATCCATCGAAAGGAGTTTCGATGATGTCGATGATAGAGATCATGACATATCCCATTACCATACAGAACTGAACCTAACTGGGTCACACAAACAAGGGTTTGAATCTGGTGATCATCAATTGAACTGATCTAGTTCAATTGATCTGAATGAGATTCAATTAGGTTCAAGAAAATCGTGCTAGCACTCGATTGAACCTAACGTTCTTCTTTTACTATCATAAATAGTTGTCCTGACTGAGCCAAAGGAGTTTGTGCTCAATCAGAGGCCTTCACTTGGTCTGACTGGAGGTTGTCCAAGTCAGAAAAGGTTGTCTTATTTTGTAAGACATTACCTGCCATTTTTGGTCACCTGCCATTTCTCGTCCTTTGACTTTGGTCAAAAGTTGACCTTTGACTGGTCAAATGTTGACCATTGACACTTTGACTTCTGTCCACATGTCATGCACCTATTGGAGAGCTGGTGGGGGCCTTGTCCCCCTACAGAACCTGGCAAGGAGGAGGGCGCACGCCACCCTTGGCGTGTGCCCAAGTTGGAGGCGCCCAGGAGTCCCTGTTGGACAGGGACTCCATCTCCTTTTTGGATTCCAATTAGAGTTCTCCTAAGAACCAACTTTGACTGGTCTTAGGCACCCTCTAAGGAGGAATCCAGGGGACTCTATTCCCACCAATCAGATTTAGATCTGATTTCACAAAGAGTTGTGATTGGTTGGGAAGAAGAGGAAGTTGGATCACAGATAGTCTATAAATAAGACCCTGCGCCCAACTCAGATTGTGATTGAAGATTGAGAATTCAAATCCCACACCCCAAGGCTGCCTCTCCCCTCTTCCTCCATGCCAAACCCACCTTCTCCCTCTCCTCTCCACGTCCAAAAGAGTTTTGGATTCTTGGTTGGTGCAATCCAGATCAAAGAAAGGCGACTGAAAGCTAGAAGGCTGCACTGCTGCAAAGGACGACTGCTGATCTTCAAAAGGAGTTTTGAAGATCCTCCAGATCAGATCCAGATCTAATTTTTGGAGACGTGATAGAGAAGAAGAGGATCTCTAGATCCAGTCCGAGTGGATACCGGTAGAGGCCAGGCACTTGCGTGGCTAGATCCAGAACCTTCCGCTGCATACAGGATCATCAACGGATAATAGGATTACCCATATCAAGGTAAATTAAATTTGATTTAATTTATCTAGATTTTATTTTAATTTTTTAAAATAATAATAATTAGATCTAAAATATCTTAGATCTGATCTAGATCAAAGAAGAAAAATTTTTGAAATATATCTCTTGATCTGATCAGATCTGAACGAACTTGGTCCGGAAAATCAGGATTTTCCTTCAGCAGGGATAGTCCAAATGATAGATATCTATGGCACCTAAGACTAGATCATATAGCAGAAAATAAGATTAACAAATTGAGAAAAATGGACTATTGAGTCCATTGACTTTGAGTCATACCAACTTGCGAATTTACCTTCAAGGCAAAATGACAAACTCCCTTTGTTGGACATGAGGAGAGGCCACATATCTCCTTGCCCTAGTACATACAGATGTGTGCGGCCCATTGATGTGTTGGCTAGAGGCATTTTGTCTACTTCATTACCTTTACCGATGACTGTCTAGGTATGGGTATGTGTATCTTATGAGAATAGTCTGAAGCTTTTGAAAAGTTCAAAGAATTCAGACATGAAGTAGAAAACAAACTGAAAACCATTAAGGTTCTTCGATCAGATCGAGGAGGTGAATACCTTAGCCGAGAATTCCTAGACTATCTTAAGAAAAATGGCATAGTCTCTCAATGGACTCCACCAGGAACACCTCAACTCAACGGGGTTTCAGAACGGAGAAATCGGACTCTATTGGATATGGTTCGATCCATGATGAGCTTCACAGACCTCCCTGATTTTCTTTGGGGACATTCATTATTAACTTCATTTATCTACTGAATAGGGTTCCCTCTAAAACCGTTCCTACCACCGTATGAGATATGGCACGGTAAGAAACCAAGTCTGAGTCATCTCAGAATTTGGGGTTGTCCGGCTCATGTCAAAAGACAACAAGCGGACAAGTTAGAGTTTAGGTCCTTTAGAGCTCGATTCATAGGATATCCTAAAGAGTCATTAGGATACTATTTCTATATTCCAGAAGACCACAATGTGATTGTGAGTCGACATGCCATATTTCTTGAAAAATAGTTTATTCAAGATAGGCATTGAAAAGCAGATTAAGCTTGATGAGAAAGTCTCACAAGAAGAGCTAAGGACCAAGTGGAACCAAATCAGGTTGAGCCAATAAGAACACCCTCCACCTCGTAGATCGGAAGAGTTTTCCTCCCCTGAAGATACTTAGGTATTATTTCAGAGGATGTAGAGGAAATGTTCCTCATAGGTAATGGTGCTCATGGTGATGATCCCAAAACCTACAACGAGGCGATATCAGATATCGACTCCGAGAAATGGCTTGAGGCAATGAAGTCAGAAATCGACTCGATGCACTCAAACCAAGTCTGGACCTTGGTAGATCCACCAGAAGGTATAGTACCTATTGGGTGTAAATGGATCTTCAAGAGAAAGATTGGTGCAGTGGGAATGTGGAGACATTCAAGGCTAGACTGTGGCAAAAGGTTATGTCAATGAAGGCATTGACTATCAGGATACCTTTTCCCCGGTAGCTATGCTAAAATCCATCCGCACATTGCTTGCCGTTGCAGCCTATTTCGATTATGAAATATGGCAAATGGACGTGAAAACGGCATTCCTAAATGGATATCTTGAGGAAGATATCTATATGGAATAGCCGCTAGGTTTCACATCCAGTGATACTGATCACAAGGTTTGCAAGCTGCAAAGGTCCATATATGGACTTAAGCAAGCATCTCGGAGTTGGAACACTCATTTTAATGATGTGATCAAAAAGTTTGGTTTCATCAAAAATGAAGAGGAACCATGTGTTTTCAAAAGGGTCAGTGGGAGCGCTGTTGTCTTCCTCGTATTGTACGTGGATGACATCCTCCTTATTGAAAATGATATTCCCATGTTGACCACAGTTAAAATGTGGTTATCTAAAGAATTCTCCATGAAAGACCTAGGAGAAGCATCCTTTATTCTAGGAAATTAAGGTCTATAGAGATAGACCAAATAGGATGCTAGGACTTTCACAGAAGATGTACATAGAAGAAGTACTAAAGAGGTTTAGTATGGAAAACTCTAAGAGGGGTTTAGTACCCTTCAGACATGGCATTCATCTTTCCAAGAAGATGTGCCCTAGCACACCTGAGGAAATAGAATGCATGAGCAAGATCCCTTATGCTTCAGCAATAGGGAGCCTCATGTATGCCATGTTATGTACACGACCTGATATAGCCCATGCTGTGAGTGTCACGAGCAGATATCAGTTAAATCCAGGTGAAGAACACTGGACTTCTATGAAATGTATCCTTAAGTACTTGAGAAGAACTAAGGATATGTTGTTGGTCTTTGGTAATGGAGAACTCCAAGTCTAGGGGTATACAGACTCGGATTTTATGTCCGATATAGATGATCGAAAGTCGACATCTGGAAGTCTGTTTGTGTGCAATGGTGGAGCTGTCAGTTGGAAAAGTTCCAAGCAGACAGTGATAGCAGATTCCACCATGGAAGCAGAATACATCGCTGCGTCAGAAGCTACAAAGAAGGCATTCTGGTACAAAAAGTTTGCCACAGAAATCAGAGTGATGCCATCAGATGCCATTCCTCTATACTGCGACAACAATGGTGCCATAGCCCTTGCTAAGGAGCCGAGGTCTCACCAAAAATCCAAGCACATCGAGCGGCGATACCACCTCATCCGCGATTACCTTGAGAAGGGTTACGTCGAGGTCAAGAGAGTCGACTCCGCAGACAATGTGGCAGACCACTTACAAAGCCGTTGGGCCAGCAGAAGATCGAAGCCCACCTTGAGAAGATGGGACTTAGACTTGTAGCCAATTGGCTTTAGGTCAAGTGGGAGTTTGTTAGATATATGTGCCCTAGAAGCCAGAATTGGCTGACACTTGTAATACACTTCTAGGGGCAAAATTGTAATTTTGACTATAAATAATAAAATGGGTTATTTTCTATCACATATGTGTATTTAGTGTCTGTGATACATCCTTTGAGTTAATGGTAATGATAATTCATATTTTCAAGAGTTGAAAATTTAAGACATGAATAATCATTATTAACTCATAAAATGCTTCTGACCATAGGATCATCACGAGGATGGTGATTGATCTGGAAGGTTAGTGTACAATCGCTTCTCTTTAGTAGATGAGTCTTGAGTCTACGGTGTGGAGACACCAGAGCGAGAGTACAGGTACTCGTTAGAGAATGAGGGCACTGAGCGTGACCACCTCGAGTAGTCATTAGAAAGTCTACCTTCTCGTCAATGACTGACTCGATGCTGCAGTAGTGTGTCTGTTCTTTGACCTGAGGTGCATCGGCAGTTCACCTTGAGGGTGTTATAGTTTGACTACACCATTGACTCGATCTCCTAGCCATATGGAACCCTGAGGTGTATGTTGGCTATAGCATGTTCATTGTAGGAATTGGATTGCATCAAGATGGAATCTATCTACCTCGGTGGATGAGGAGTAGCCCTATGATGATCATGAGAATCAAGTCCATAAGCCTATGGCCATGGCAGAGAGTGAAATAATAGAAAGAGTTTCTATTTAAGGTTTTCACATTCGGACTTGAATCGAATGATTACATCATATGATAGAAATTAGGGTTTGACGAGTTCACCTTAACCCTAATCTGATCGGGCTCAAGATAGAAGAACTTAATCACACAGGTAGCTGCACCAAGAGGTTCATTTTTAGTTTTGATGGGTTGCCACCATATACTGCTAGGTGTCACTGGTGGATTTTGGGTGCAATTAGAGTGATTTAGATGATTGATCATTCCAGTTGTCTGAATCAGAAGAGTTCTGATCCATCAAAAGGAGTTTTGATGATGTCGATGATAGGAATCATGACATATCCCATTACCATATAGAATTGAACCTAACTGGATCACACAAATAAGGGTTTGGATCTGGATGTCATCAGTTGAACTAACCCAGTTCAATTGATTTGAATTAGATTCAATTAGGTTCAAGGAAATCGTGCTAGCACATGATTAAGCCTAATATTCTTCTTTTTCTATCATTAAAAGTTGTCTCGACTGAGCCAAATATGTTTGTGCTCACTCAAGTACCTTTACCTGATCTGATTAGAGCTTGTTCAGGTCAGAAAAGGGTTGTTTTAATTTATGAGATAAATTTAAGACAACACCTATCATTTTTCGTCACCTACTAATTCTTGTCTTTTGACTTTGGTCAAACGTTGATCTTTGACCCTTGGACATCTGCCCATGTGTCATGCACCCATAGAAGTGACTTTTTGATCAAGTCCACTTGCCATTTGGCAGGCAGATAGAGGGCGTATGCCTAGGATGGCGTGCACCCCATGTGGATAAATACTAGAGTCCCATATGGATGGGAGCGTGCACCCCATGTGGATAAACACTAGAGTCCCATATGGATGGGACTCCAAGTTGCTTCTTGGATTCAAACTAGGTGACCCTTACCTATAGATTTTGACCAATCTTAGGCGCCATCTAAGGATGAATCTATGGGACTCTCATCTGATTGGATCAGGTGATGTCATCCCACCAATCAGATTTAGATCTGATTGCATGAAGCAACGCAATTGGTCGGGATGATGCAGCACTGCATGGCGCAGTAGGATCTATAAATAAACCCTATCTGCACCCAACATTTTGAGAGTTTTTCTTAGCCCATGCCCTAAGGCTGCCTCTCTCCATCCTCCATGCCATCTTCTGATCATCTCTCTCCTCTCCATGCTGAAGGAGGTTGGGCCTTCAGTTTGGTGCGATCCAGGCTAGAAAAGGCTGACGAGAAAGGAAGAAGGCAGCACTACTACAAAGATGACTGCTGATCTTCATAAGAAGTTTTGAAAATCTTTCAAATTAGATCCAGATCTAATTTTTGGAAGAAAGAAAAAAAAGGAGAAGATCTCTAGATCCAGCCTGAGTGGACACCGGTAGAGGCCAGACGCTTGCATGGCTAGATCCAGAACCTCAGGCAATCAGCAGGATCATCAATGGATAATCGAATTACCCATATCAAGATAAAACTAATTTAGATTTAATTTAATTTAATTTTTTTATTTATCAGATCATAAAATTAGATTTAAAAAATGTCAGATCTAATTTGGATCTAAGAAAAAATTTTTAAAATATGCCTCTTGATCTAATCAGATTTGAACGAACCTGATCCGAGAAATCAAGATTTCTCCTTCACTGCTATCCTCAAGACCTTGCATGGATGTGCACAAATGAGCACTAGAACCAGAGTCAAGCACCTAACTGGATGCAGAAGAAACCATAAGGTTAGATTCAATAATGAGCATAGCTTCAGAAGGACCTGTCTCCTTATTCTTCAGGGTGGCCAGGTATATAGGGCAGTTCCGCTTCCAAGTGGCCGTCGCTATTGCAATGGAAATACTTTTCTTTGACATCGGCCTTCTTCTTCAGCTCTGCCTTCTTTTTCTTTCCTACTTTCCTATCTTCTGCCTTTTTCATGCAGACTTCTTTTTCTTTCCATAAGACTTTCTTTTGGAAGAAGTCCGTTCCATAGCAAGAACTGAGCCTTTAGAACCTTTCATAGAAAGCTCAGCGGTAACCAGCATATTCATTAAGCTTCGGCCAAGAGAATTTCTGAAGTTTATGCATGTGGTAATTCATGATGAATTGCCCATATGCATCAGTCAAGGATTGCAGAATAATATCATTCTGCAGATCCAAGTCTAACTTCACTACCGAGCTTCTCAAGCTCTTCCAAGTCCTTGATCATCATCAGACAGTGATCTTGGACTGACTGCCCATCATGCATCTTAGCCTTAAAAAGTCATTTCGTGACTTGATATTTGGCTGCGCGACTCTGTTCACCAAACATCTCCTGCAGGTGAGCCAACATTTGGCGAGAGCAGTCCCGATATCTTCATGTTGGCGCTGGAGCTCATCAGACATCGAGCCCAACATGTAATATCTGGCCTTATTATCTTCGTCTATCCATTTTATCAAGAGATGCTCTCTGTTCAGTGGATGGAACGAGCTGGTAAGGTGGGAGGGTCCTGGATCCAATACATGGAGTTAACTTCTCAAAATCCAAAATAATTTTGTAGTTCCTGAGCCAATCTTTATAATTGGGATCCGGTCAGTCTATGTGTGTCCAGGATACGTGCTAATGGGTTGGATGCAGATATTTTTTTTTGCTGTAGAGAGTCAAAGATTCTAGTTAGATTTTGTAATTATGACTTGACCAATTTGTTTAGAGATTTTATTTTTAAACAAATTAGCTTCCCACTATTTTCTTGGATCCCTACACTCCCTCTGTAGAGATGCGAAAATCTCCATGATTAATGATTTCTAGTGGGTGGTGCGGTCTCTCACCAACTGACTCATCACCTCACCTAACAGTTATTGGTGATGGGTTAGCCAATGAGTGAACAACTCTTGTTCAATGATTCTCTAATCATGGTGCACCCAAACTTGGTCTCTAATTCATGAATCTCACCGTATCCGAAATATTGATCCACTCCTTAGTTAAGTCAGACCCACCATTTGCATAGACTGGATTCCTAATTGAGTCTCTCACCGTATCCAAAATATTGAGCCCAACTCATCCTCCAGCCCATAGCATCCAATGCCTAATAGACATGGTTGCATCTTCCCGGTGCAACTGAGCCACTGTATCCAGCCGAGAACAATCAACCTCGGGAAGGGCCCGCACATCTACAATGGTGGAAGACCTCAGACTTAATCTTTTCTTAGGGAGAATTGATTCAGGTCTCATTAAACTAGACTTATCATAGTCATAACAATTATGACTAACCTAGTGGCATGGGTTAGCTCGGATTATTGACCACCTCAGATCAGAACTGTGTCAACAGATATGGCCAGGTAAGTGAGATCGGTGGAAGGAATATGCCATTAACTCGTACAAGAATGCATTCAGGTCGAGTAGCTTCCAATTAAAAATCAGTCGGTCGTATGTGCCAAACTTACCTTAGACACCAAATTGTTGAGTCAGAACCAATTGGGTTAGCCTACAATCCAGACTCTAACCTCTGAGCCTAATTAGGTCTTGCTTGATCGTGACTCGATCTTGACCCAGACTTAATCCTATTAGGCTGGTCAATTTAAGCATTGTTGATCCCATCTAACCAACTCTTGATTCGGTTTGATCAACCGCTTAGACCTAATTGAGCTACCCAAGCCCGAACCCAGTATTATGAATATGTCTTAGATCTAAAATTCTCAATTTTAGACCTAATTAATATTCCATAATCTTAATTCTTAATTAAGTAGGGTTCATAAACAAAATATGCACAATAAATCCTAGGGTTTCAGGATCTAGGGTTTTGCAGAAAGTAAGTTTTGGATTTTCTGATTAAGGACGAACACGCAGCACCCCTACACATCATAAGAACACCCCATCGGAATGGGAAGAGAGGGCCTTTAAACCCTTCTTCATTCTTATGACCGGACGGCCAAGAGGAACGCCTTAATCAGGAACATGCAATACTACAAAATAGTTTTAGATCTATATCATATATCTCATATACAAATTAGATCTAATCATGGCATATTTTGCATACATCTCATGTATCAAATCATGCATATTTTTCAGATCTAAATTATCTCATAAATAATCTAAAAAATTAGATTTAAATTGATCTAATCAAAATAAATTCTAATCTAGACAACTTATGTAGAACTATTCTACAACTAGTCTAGACATGCATCAATCATATCTCATATGATATTTAAAATTAAATAATTTTTATTTACTATTTTTTAGATTATTATAATAATTATAATATCAAAAAATAGTAAATAAATAGATCTAAAATATGATTTAATCAAATTAAAAATTATAAACATGCAAGACTATTACTATAGAACTATTCTATTCCTAGAACTAGTCATGCATATATTTTCTAATCTTAGATCCTAAATTATTTAATTTTAATTAATTTCTGATTTCAGATCTGATCACATCTCATGTGACATCTAAAATCATCTAATTATTAGATTAAAATAATATTTAAAATTATATCTAAATAATTATTGAATCTTGCTCTGATATCAGTTGAAGGAAAAATCCTATTTCCTGGGTCAGGTTTGTTTAGATCGAATTTGATCAAGAAAGATATTTCAAAAATTTTTCTCTTAAATCCAAATTAGATATGAGATTCTTCAAATCTAATTTCATCAATCTAATAAAATAAAAATAAAATAAAATAAATTAAATCTAATTTAATTGTACCTTGTTATGGGTAATCCTATTACCCTATGATGATCTCGATGTTTACCTGAGGTTCTGGATGTAGCCACGCAAGCGCTTGGCCACTACCAGTATCCACTCGAACAAGATCTGAAGATCTTCTCCTTCTCAATTTGTACTTCAAAGATCAAATCTAGATCTGATCTTGAAGGTCTTCAAAACACCTTTTGAAGATCGGATGTTGTCTCTTACAGCAATGCTGCCTTCTTCTTTCTTGTCGCCTTTCTTTTGCTTGGATCACACCTAACTCGAGCCCAAAGCTTCTTGGGCATAGAGAGGAGAGAGAGGATCTGAAGGTGGCATAGAGAGGGAGGGAGAGAAGTCTTATGGCATGGACAAAGGGTAGAGAATCATATCCTAGGCATAGATAGGATTTATATAGATCCTGCTGCGCCATGCAGTGCCATATCATCCCGATCAATCATGGCTCTTTATGCAATCAGATCTAAATCTAATTGGTGGGATGACATCATATGATCTAATCAAATTAGAGTCCCTCACAAACCTCCTTAGGTAGTGCCAAGACTAGTCAAAGAAGACTCTTTGGTGCCACCTTAGTATGAAGCAACAAGCAACTAGAGTCCCATCTGTATGGGACGCCAATCCTTATCCACTTTGGGTGCATGCCTCCCTAGGCATGCACCCCTTGCCTTTCTACTATTTAGCAAGGGGACAAGGGTCAAAGCTCTTTCCTATGGGTGCATGACACATGGGTAGATGTCTAAGTGTCAAAGGTCAATGTTTGACCAAAGTCAAAAGACAAGATTTAGCAGGTGACAGAAAATGATAGGTGTTATCTTAAATTTATCTCATAAATTAAGACCATCTTTTTCTGACCTCAACAAGCTCCAGTCAGACCAAGTAAAGGCTCCTGAGTGAGTCCAAACATATTTGGCTCAGTCAAGATAACTTTTAATGATTGTTGAAGGAGAATATCAGGCCTAATCGTGTGCTAGCATGATTTTCTTGGACCTGATTGAATCTTATTCAAATCAATTGAACTGGATTAGTTCAATTGATGATATCCAGATACAAACCCTTATTTGTGTGATCTAGTTAGGTTTAGTTCCATATGATAATGGGATATGTCATGATCTCTATCATCGATATCATCGAAACACCTTCCGATGGATCAAAATTTTTTTGATTCAAATAATTAGTATGATCGATCATCCAAATCATTCTAATTGTTCTCAAAATCAACCAATGACACCTAGCAGCATATGGTGGCAATCCATCAGAATTGAAAATGAACCTCTCGGTGCAGTTACCTATGTGATTAAGTTCCTCCATCTTGAGCCCTGATTGGATTAGGGTTAAGGTGATCTCGTCAAACCCTAATTTCTGTCATATGAATTAATCATTCGATTCAAGTCTAATGTGAAAATCCTAATAGAAACTCTTTCTATTATTTCACTTTGCCATGGCCTTGGGCTTATGGACTTGATTCTCATGATCATCATAGGGCTGCTCCTCATCTATTGAGGTTGATAGATCTCCTATTGATGCAATCCAATTCCTATAATGAACATGCTATAGCCAATATACACCTCAGGATTATGAATGGCTAGGAGATTGAGTTATGATGTAGTCAAACTATAACACTCTCAAGATGAACTATCAATGCACCTCAGGTCAAAGAACCAGACACACCACTGTAGCTTTGAGTCGGTCATTGATGAGAAGGCAGACTTTCTGATGACTGCTCGAGGTGGTCACGCTCAGTGCCCTTGTTCTCTAACGAGTATATATACTTTTGCTCTGGTGTCTCGACACCATAGACTCAAGACTCATCTATCCTAAAGAAGCGATCGTACACCAATCTTCTGGATCAATCACCATCCTTATGATGATCCTACGGTTGGAAGCATTTTATGAGTTGATAATAAAAATTCATGTCTTAAATTTTTAACTCTTGAAAATATGAACTATCATTACCATTTACTTAAGGGATGTATCATAGACACTTTCAAATACACACTATGATAGAAAATAATCTATTTTATTATTTATAATTAAAATTATAATTTTACTCTTAGATGTGTATTACAAGTGTTAGCCAATTCTGGCTTCTAGGGCATACATATCTAACATCCTTCTCCTTTATGTTTTTAATTTTTGATTTAATATCATTTCTTGATCATGTAATAGATCTAAGATCTAGGTATTTACATATTTATTTAAATAAATTTTTAATTTATTTAAATTTTTTGCTGCCTGATCTTGAAAATGTTTCAAGATCTACCCATGAAATCCTAGATCTGGTTCCATCAATTGGTATCAGAGCCTGGTTCTTATTACATAATTTTTATGCGTGTTTAGATTATTTCTTAGATTAGATCTTATTTATAATTTAATTATTAAATCTAAAATTAAAAAAATTTAGATCTCACGAACTACCATAAGGTTGTCCTGCTGTAAGGTTTATCCCTTACAGTGAAAAGGTTGTCCTAGTTTGGGATGATCTGACTCTAATTCTAAATTTATTAGATTTAATCTAATTTTATTTATAATTTAATAGATTTAAAATAGTTTTAGATCTAAAAATAAATTATTTTAGATTGCACAGACTGCCATAAGGTTGTCCTGCTGTAAGATTTATCTCTTATAGTGAATAGGTTGTCCTAGTACATGATGATCTAAAATATTGATCATAAAATTTTAGATTAGATCTAAGAGACTTTATGATCTGATTAAAAATATTTTAATCTAATTTTAATCATCATAAATATGTTAGATTTGATTTAGGGAGATTTATGATTGATTATTATTGAAACTGTTTCAACTACATGAACCTATTTAGATTAGATCTAAAGTAGTTTTATGTTTATTTTACTTGTATATTGATTATGAATTAAACATGCAACTTGGTTGATAGAATCATGTTGTAAAAATATTTTACAAATATGAAAATCAATTTTGAAAAGCCAAATCCCAACCCTTAGCCCAAAACTTAATTAAGAATTAAGAAGTTGTTTGATTAGGTTCTAGGATTGTAAATTGAAGATCCTATGACACGAATCATAACACATTATGTTAATGGGTTAGTAGGGATTAGGTCCATTAATTGGGTTAGACCTAAGGTTAGATTAAAGAATGGACTTAATTAGAGAATTGACTAAATCTAATCAATTATTGTCTTAGATTAGGTCAAGGATTTTCTAGATCAATTATAGTAGTTGTAGTTGGTCAAGTCCATATCTTTAACAAGAACCAAATGGACTTGATTCTTGGCTAAGAGGTCTAGCTCGAACTATCTGACCATTTTTGATGGTTTTTAATTGGCAGCCTACTTATCTGGCCATTTTCGATGGTGTCTAAGGCAAGCATTGGCAGACCCTTCCATCGATCTCACTTACCTGGCCTTCTTGGTGAGATTGAGTTTTGATCAGATCACCTGACAATTTGAGTTGACCCATGTCAGCTAGGTAAATCAATGTGACTAATTTAGGTGCTTCTAAACCAGCCTGTTAGTGGTCTCCCTTAAGCTGACTTGGTAAAGCCAGTGGGAGGATCATGACAAGTTGGTTAATCTGACTGACTCACTTCTATAAATAAATCATCTAAAATTATTAGATCCCTAAAATAAAATAGTTGTATCATAATTGGATCATAGCCTTCCATTAAAGTGGATGATAATGGGTCCATGAATTGGATAATCATTAGAGGCCCAAAGGCCTGGTGCTTAACGGTTGATGGAATTATCATTCATTATATGATCTCTTGGATACATCTTTCTAAATGATGGTCAGGTGGGCCAACCAAAGTTGAGCCTGATCATTCATTGGTTGGATGGGCCAAGTATGGTCATGTTAATGGTTGGACCTAATTGGACCCTTTTTTGAGAAGGCCAAAGCCAACTGATCAGGGCCTGAGGTAAAATTTAATTACTGAAAATTATTTGGAGAAATAGTTGGTTATGAACCTACCCTTAGATATACATGAGTGGGCCAACGAAAGTTGGGCTTATGTACAGTCTATGTGGATTCTAGTACCCACTAAAGAATTAGGATAATTTTTTGAATTGAAGGTAGAGGCTATCAATTCGAATAAAATAGTGGGAGACCCTTTTGATCAAAGTCCAAATCTCTAGGTTTAATAAATTAATTACTAATTAGGTTATGTTTTTCCTTGTGCAGATATGGCCACTTTCTTATCGCTTCGATCATTGTTGGACATTGATAAGTTGGTGGGACCCAACTTTGATAGCTCATATCGAAAGTTGAAGATTATCTTGGAGCATGAACGGATCCTATATGTGCTGATGGATCCTGCACCTGAGGAGCCAGCTGCCAATGCACATGGAACAGTCAGAGATACTTATCAGAAGTGGCTAAGTGACCAAACCATGGTGCATTGCATTATGCTGACTGCGATGAGCGATGAGTTCAGTCGTAGGTTTGAGACAGCTTAGCCAAATAAAATGCTCTAAGTGTTGGAAGATTCTTTTGGCACACCCGATGACGTTGAGAGGCACAAGACTAGTTGCACCATCTTCAATGCCAGAATGCGGGATGGAGCCTCTGTCACTGATCATGTACTGTAAATGATCAAGTTGATAGAGCACTTGAATAAGCTCAGCTTTTTCTTGCACAAACAACTTGAGAAAGATGAAATACTGAACTCGCTGCCCAAGTCTTATCTCCTATTTCTTACACATTATAGAATGTCAAAGCCTGAAGTTGACTACCATGGGTTACTGGGATTACTTCAGAACTTTGAGAAGGATCACCAGCTCCACAAAGAGTCGATGAACTTAGTGGGAGGTTCATCTTCTCATTCTTGACCCTTTGAAAAAGGGAAGAAGAACAAGAAGAAGAAAGTCAAGAAGGTGCATGTTCAAGCTAGGACATATGTGCAGGCTCAGACCCAAAAAACCAAGCCCGATAAGAGTTAAGCCGAATGCTTCTTCTGCAAGAAGCAGAGGCACTGAAAGAGGAACTATCCTTAGTACATTGCCTCCTTGGACCCAAACAGGCAGAGGAAGAAGCAAGTTGGTGCTGGGTAAGGTATTTATATGATAACTCCTTGCAATTTCTCTGTGTGTGATATTACTAACTGGGTATTGGATACCGAAAGCCCTTATCATATTTATAATTCATTGCAGAGGTTGCAGGTCAGTAGAAGATTCGAGCAAGGCAAGAGATTCCTAAATATTAGAGATGGATGACTAGTTCCAATTCTAGCTTTAGAAATTTTGAAACTTGTATTTGAATCTCATACAGTTGTTCTTAGTGATTATCATTTCTATCCTAGTTTCTTTTTAAATATCATTTCTATAGGCCTTTTGGCCATGAATAATTATAAAATTTTAATAAAGAAATGAGTTTGTAGTGTTATTATGAATGGTGTTATTGCTTTCTATGGATAATTGAATAATGATGTATATATGTTATCATAATTTGTTAATGTAGTCTATTCAACTGGCAAACATCCTAGATTAGATAATGTGATAGATATCTATTTATGGCACTGTAGGCTGGGTCATATAAACAAGAACAGGATAAGCAAGTTGGCTCAAGAGGGTATCCTCGAACTTAGTGATTATCAATTGCTTCTAACCTATGAATCATGTCTTCTTGATAAAATGACTAAGTCACCTTTTATTGGAAAAGGTGAGAGAGCCACTTGACTCTTAGGACTAGTATATATTAATGTATGTGGACCAATGAGTACTAGTGCCAAAGGTGGATATGTCTACTTCATCACTTTTACAGATGATCCATCCAGATTTGGATATATTTATCTGATGAAATATAAGTCGGATTCATTTGAAATGTTCAAATAATTCCAAAGTGAAGTAGAAAAATAAACTGGAAAGAATGTTAAAACTTTTCGATTTGATCGAGGAGGAAAATACCTTTCTAGTGAGTTTCTCACATATCTAGAAGAGAATGGGATTCTCTTCTAATAGACTCCTTCAGGAATACCATAACATAATGGTGTATTTGAAAGAAGAAATCAGACTCTGTTTGACATGGTTCGATCCGTGATGGGTTTTGCTGGCTTGTCGATATCCCTCTAGGAATATGCACTCGAATCGGTATGCTATCTTTTAAATAGGATTCTAAGTAAATCTATGGTTAAAACTCCATTTGAGATATGGACAGGACGTAAGCCAACACTTTCACACCTCAGGGTCTGGGGGTGTTCGGCTTATGTCAAATGGTTAATTATAGATAAATTTGGATCTAGGTCTGACAAGTGCACATTTATAGGGTACCCAAAAGAGACTAAAGAATACTATTTCTACCATACTGATGAACAAAAGATGTTCGTCAGCCTTAGCGCAATCTTTTTGGAAAAGAAGTTTCTTAGTGAAGGAATTGTTGCCTCTAAGGTTGAACTTGATGAAGTTCAATAGGTAGAAAGTCCAACACAGAATGTTGAACCTAAGTCGGATTTGATCAGATTAGATCCAAAGGCTAATGAACCCATACCAATAAGGCGATCTGATAGAGTACTGCACCATCCAAACACATACTGTGGATTCTTGGTCCAGGATGGTGATCCCATCAAACTCGATGAGAATGATGAGCATCCGATCACTTATATGGATGTGATACAGAGATCCGACTCTGAGAAATGGCTAAAAGTCATGAGATCTGAAATAGATTTCATGAAGGTCAATGATGTATGGACATTAGTTGACCTACCTGAAGGGGTTAAATCCATTGGGTGTAAATGGGTATTTAAAAGAAAAAGAGGCACAGATGGAAAGATGGAGACCTATAAAGCCTATTTGGTTGCTAAGGGATATCGTCAACATTATGGTATTGACTATGATGAGACATTCTCCCTAGTAGTAATGCTTAAATCCATTCGGATAATGCTTGTAATAGCTACCCACTTGGACTATGAGATCTGGTAGATGGATGTGAAGATGGCTTTCCTAAATAGAGAGCTAATAGAAGAGGTGTATATGATACAATCTGAGGGGTTCACATCCATAGATGAGTCGAAGGTATGCAGGCTTGAAAGATTCATTTATGGATTAAAGCAAGCATCTCGGAGTTGAAACATGCATTTTGATAAAGTGATCAAAATGTATGGCTTCGTTAAGAACGGAGAAGAATCCTACATTTACAAATGGGCAAATGGTACAGCAGTGATATTTCTTATTTTGTATGTGGATGATATTTTCTTAATCGAGAATGACATCCCCACACTATAAGGAATAAAAGTCTAGTTATTATCATAGTTCTCCATGAAGGACTTGGGTGAAGCATCCTACATCCTAGGGATGAAGATCTATAGGGATAGATCTAAAAAGATGCTTGGTATATCCTAGTCCACGTACATAGAAACTATACTGAAGAGGTTCAGCATGGAGAATTCCAAAAAGGGCTATCTCCCAATAGGCCAAGAAATTTTTCTTTCTAAGAAGGATTGTCCGACAACTCCTGAAGAGAGAGAGCGTATGAGTAGAATCTTATGTGCTTTGGCGGTAGGGTCTATTATGTATGCAATGATATTTACAAGACCAATCATGGCATACTCACTAGGAGTAGTGAGTAGATACTAGTCTGATCCTGAAGAAAATCACTGGAAGATGGTTAAAACCATTCTTAAGTATTTGAGAAATACTAAGGATCAATGATTGATTTATGGTGAGTCAAATCTGAAACTTATGGAATTTACAGACTCCAGCTTTCAATCTGACCATGATGATAGTAAAAGTATGTCGAAGTATATCTTTACTCTAAATGGTAGAGCCATCTACTAAAAAAGTTCCAAACAGCATATAGTGGCTGAATCTGTTTGCGAAGCAGAGTACATGGCAGCATTAGATGCAGCAAAGGAAGCTGTATGGCTGAGAAAGTTCATCACCGAGCTTAGAGTAGCATCCTCCATTGATGGTCCAGTCCTGCTCTACTACGACAGCACTAGCGCAATAGCTTAAGCAAAGAAATCGAAGGCACACCAGTGGACAAAGCATATTCTACACCGCTTCAATTTGGTCCATGAGATCATGGATCATGATGACGTCAACCTTCAAAAGATCGATGGAAAGGAGAACCTAGCTGACCCCTTCACTAAAGCCTTGGCAACCAAGAAGTTCGACAACCATAAGTCAAAGATGGGTATTAGATATTGTGCCAAGTGGCTTTTGGATAAGTGAAAGTTGTTGAAAATTGTGTCCCAAAGCCAATCATCAGCCTATTGATGGTTAATATATTGTAATTAATTTATTAATTAATAAAAATTTTTTAGAATCTTTTTCATCATAAATTTACATCTTCTAATGAACTCCATTTTTGTGATGAAGTCCTTAGGACTATTTAGTTTCGATAAAGAGAGGATTTATCGATTAGTTCTTAAATTTATTCACGAGCAAATGATAGGCTGTTAATTAGGATGACAACATCTATCGAGCATAGGTCACTATATGCCATATAGGTTGGTTATCCTCTTAATCAAAGAGTGTGGAGATATTGCTATGGCATATAGGTGAGATATATGGGTACATCGACATTAAATGTGACCAACTTCAGAGCATTCTGCTGTCGAGAATGTCTTTGATGGGATATAGGTATAAGTATCCCTTAGACCTGAGATCACCTCAGTGACTTGCAAGCAACTCACTATGCTTTGGTACCGAACTAACTGAATTTCTAATTTAACAACGAAAGACTTCTGGGCATAATCAAGTACTTACGAAGTCAAAGTGTGATCAAGATGGAATTGACCACTCTAAGAGTTGGAGAAGAATGTATCACTGTATTTCAATATAGCAAAACCTTTGCCAGGATAATTCATCAAATGGATTTGATATTTTAAAATACAATGTGGACAACCTGATAAAGTTGATAGTTGAACTCTGAGGTGTCCTACAAGCATTATGGTCAAGGGGATGAATTATATGAAAACTATATTCGCATGGGTTCTAAGGATGGTGTTCCACACCTTTCAACCTATCTGACCATCGGGTACCATTGCTAGATGGCACTTTGATTGATATAAAAATTTATTTCTATGCTATCAGCTTAGGTTTGGATCTATGAGATCACACACATTAGAGTTCACATTTCGATCGAATAGTTGATCAGCGATTTAAAATCATTTTAGGGTTAAACGATCAATACGATTGATGTTTGACCTAGTGCAAGTGTTGCAAGAGGATTGATTAGCAATTTGATTACTAATTAGCTTAATTTGATTAAGTCAGTAGGCTGAGATTAAGTTTAATTAAATATGATTTAATTAGATTTGGTTTGGGCATGATTGGATCAAGTTCAATTGGCTTATTGGATAAGTCAAGTGCATGGAAGAACTAGTCCTAGTCTAACTAGGACTCGGATCAACCCAATTTTTTAATTTGATTAAAAAATTAAATTAAAATTAAATCTAATTAAATCTAGTTTAATTAAGTTCTTAAATGGATTAGGATCTATTTTAATTGGGTTGATTTACTCTCATTTTTATTTGGTTAAAAGACCTTGTTTGACCAAGACAAAATAGGAGTCTTAGTGTGACTAGGACTCCCTATTCCTTGCGCCACCTAATCCTCATGCCCCACCCTTTTCTCTTTATATTTTTATGTAAAATTCTCCATGCCTAAAGGTTTCTCATGCACCCCTTTCTCTCTTCTTTTTCTCATGTGGAAGTTTGTTGGAAGACCAAGTCAAAAGGGAAATTAGTTTTGCTTAAGGATTCTATGAGATAGAACCCTTGTTGACCAAATGTTCTTCCCATTATGTGCCGACCCATCTTTCTTTATTTTCTCTAACTTCCATGGTAAAAGAGGAATTTTTTGTGTGCTCCCTTTACTGGTCCATGGCAGAAGAAAAGGTGGGGGTGCCCAAGAGTTGGGCGCCCTAACAACTTTCCTTATTGGGTCCTTCCTAGTCTATATTTTTGACGTAACTTGGACTCTGCATATCACTTTATTTAAATAGAAATTTTTTGCTGAAATTTACATGGATTGTAGAAATTTGAGAGGTCTCTTTATTGTAGAAAAATTAGAGAAAAATTCATATGGGTCATGGAGATATTGAAAACACAAATTAGGGTGTCTAGAAAAAGAACAAAGAAGAAGAAGAGGGTCTTCTTCTAGGATTTTTGTTCCAGATCTCTTCCTTCCTTTTTGTGAGCTTTTGAGAGATGTCTTGGTATCACAAATATTTTTCTTTTCTTTTAGTATTTTGGAGTGTCCATGTTTCAAAGAAGGAAGCATCGAATCGACCGTCGAAGAGAGATCAACACAGTGCTAGCATACTGTGCTGATTTCCTGCATCAAGATCTCTGATTGTGTTCATGGGCTCATGTGGATGACTCCTAGAGGTTAGATGCATATGCGGTTCGTGACTTCATCCTCAATCCTGGATCAACAAGTTAGAATAACTAACTTACTCAGGTAATAGATTTGATCTATTATTTTATAGCAGCATTAGATGTAATATAAATCTATGTTGATATGATCAACCTTTCCTTCTCCTTTATGTTTTTAATTTTTGATTTAATATCATGCCTTGATCATGTAATAGATCTGAGATCTAAATGTTTATATATTTATTTAAATAAATATTTAATTTATTTTAGTCTTCTACTATCTAATTTTAAAAAAGTTTCAAGATCTACCCATGAAATCCTAGATCTGGTTCCTTCATATTGGTCCTTCTGCACTCCTCCGCTCTGAACCCATGTCACATCTCTCTTCATTTATGAAGCCACCTCTGCCCGATGCTCCTGCTAAAATCAAAGTCTTCTTGATACCATAGAAGTCGACTCTATAATCGAGTCCCCAAAGGATAACCACTCAATGCTGCACTATTGAGCCTACCGTCATGCCTCGGACACCGTCGCTGCCCCTTCAGACCCTCGACACTCAGCAGACCTATTCGAAACCATCTCAGATACACCACACCCCACGGACTCCTCCGAGACCACCAAGAGCTCATCCAACTCTTCACTTGTAGAGACTGAACCGATGGAATCCATGCTTTCTCCTTCCTTGCACTTCTTCTAATGCGGACATTCTCACTTAAGGTGCCCTGCTTCACCACACTTGAAGCATCTCTTGGACCTCTTGCTGCTCCTTCGTTGACTCTTCTTATTCCCTTGCTTGGGCCTCTCTGAAACCTCGAGACCCTCCTAGAAGACCTCCCTCTTCATCATTTGTTTCTGCTGCTCGTTGAACCTTAGCACTGATACAATCTTCTTATACACCAGTATCTCCTTACCAAACAGCAACATCATCACCAACAGATCAAAGCTGTTAGGTAGCGAACATAGCAGCAATAAACTTTTATCCTTCACTTTGAGATCCAATCTAATGTTGAGCAAATCCATGCTCATTTAATCGAACCGTTGAATATGCCCAGCAACATCCTCGTCCTCTTGCATCTAAAGGCTGTACAGTTGCTTTTCCAGCATCTACTTATTGCACATGTTCTTTTTCATATACAGTTGGCATAACCTCAACCATAAACTCATTGGTGTCTTCTCCTCCAACACATCATACAGAATTTCATCCGCCAGACAAGTCCTAATCATGGTACATGCCCTTTTCTCCAAGGACACCCACTCCTTGTCTGTGATCTCCTCTAGCCTATCTTCTAAGACTAAATCCAGTCTCATCTAAACTAGCAGATCCTCCACCCTAACCTTTCACATCGTAAAACTTTTGTTTCCATCAAACTACTCAAATCCTACCTTCAACACACTATTCTCCATGATCGTATGAATCAAAAATAGCAAACAGATGGATCTGAAAAAATACCTTGACTAGGGATGGTGGACAGCAACCCTGTGATCTCTTTCTTCCTCACGAAGTCTGAAGAAAGCCTTTAAATCTGAATCTCGTTGCTGATTTCTATTGAAATTTGATCTTCTTCCTCATTCATGCTCAATTAAGCTCTGATACTACTTGTTAGATCTAGTACCTCTCTGATACCAATTGTTGGAGAGAAGAAGAACAAAGTAGATGGCTGGCACCTAGGGCTTAATGTTGGAACCAAAGAGAGAAGAGTAGAGAGTTTTAGGAAGAAAAGTTTAATTGTATTTCACTCTATTATAAGAATATAATACCTAGATTTATATATCCTAGGATTTCTGCTATACCACATGAACCCTAATAAATCCAAACTCTAGCTAAAAAACTCTCCTAGGCTAATCTAATACATGAAAGCACTCACTGAGCCCATGTACATATGTCTCACATGCTCTCATCCTCCTGGATCTGAACCCGATCCATACATGTGTTAGCCCTCTTAAGATCTTATTGGTCTAGGCCTTAAGACCCTAGGATAAAAGCCTATCCTAGACTCAAATAAAAAATTCCATCGAGTTCTGTTCGCCACCATCGAGTCGGCTCTCTCAGAAGCCAAGCTGGCTTGGCTGCATCTCACCCGAATCCTATCTTCTATCTGCCTGAGAGAGCCAGTTCGACTACACCCCGAGCCAGCTCGATCTCAGATTGAGCTAGCTTGACTGCGTATCTAAGCCAGCTTGCATATCTGTCAGCCCTTGTCTTGGTTGATTCTTTTCCTTGGCTTTGGTCCTTTGCTCTATCTTATGTTCCAGATCTCCGGAGCACCTACCAAGCCCCTCAAGATCCTCACACCTGAACCTCGAGTCCTATGCAAGGCTACACGCTGCCTTCACCTAGGACAACTCCTATCCTAGCCCTAAGACTCACACCCATCCTAGTCTCCCGGAGGCAACATCCTAGCTCCTCCTATGGCCTCCCAAGGCTTGGGAGCACCATACTAGATCCTACCTATTGGGAATATGTGCTCTTTCCACATGGATTGGCATGGCCGTTGGTGATTATCCAAGCAACAAAGAAGTACTTCTCAGAGATTAATGTGGAAGCATGATCAAATAAATCAAGAAATAGAGAAGAAGAGAAGAAGAGATTTTTGAATGAAAAGAGCTTTTATTCAGTACATTTCAGCACTCTTACAACCTTGACCCATTTTCAATATATATACTTTACAAAGGGTCAAGCCCAAGCTCATAGAAAAATTTTCCAAATCCAAACAACCCACGTACATAAAATAATAACCTACGAAAACTGAGCTAGCCCAGTTTCAGACTGAGCTGGCTAACCTGCGACTGGATTGGCTCAGTCCCAGACTGAGCCGACCCAGTTGTGAACCATGTCAACAATCCAAAAATGCTGCTTTCTATCTGAATTTTTTTTTAAGATCTAGCCGACCCAGTCCTGGACTGAGTTGACCTAGTTTTCAACTGAGCTGGCTTAGTCTTAGAGTGAGCCGGTCCAGTTTCTAAACTTTACTATTAAGACTGATTCTTCTTTCGGCTCGCTTCCATCTTCTCATGACCTATCTTCTAATGTTTTCAAGACTTAAAAGTGCCACTTCTAAGCTCACATTCTCCACCTTGGTGTTTTCAAGTTCTTGTGAACTTATCTTTTTTCAACAGACCCATCCATGCCACACATCTCTGAAAGCTATCTCTAGGGAGTACCTTCGTGAGTGCATCAGACTGATTCTCCTTGGTATGGACCTTCATCAATTTCACTTCACCTTCCTCCATCAGCTCTTTGATGCTGTGGTACCTCACGTCTATATGCTTTGTGCGCACATGATAGACTGGGTTCTTTGCCAATAACAGAGCACTTTGACTATCATTAAATAGTGTAACCTTACTCTGCTCCACCCCCAACTCATCAATCAACCTCCTAAGCCAAAGGACTTTCTTTGTACTCTTCGTTATCTCAATGTACTCGACCTCTATGGTAGACAAGGCCATGATTGGCTGAAGGGTTGATCTCCAAGATACCGATCTACCATATACGTAGAAGAGGTATCCGGTAGTAGACATCCTTGTATCAAGATCATCAGCATAATTTGCATCAACAAACCCTTCCAGAGGATTTGAACCTTCACACATCTTCACAGATTATTCTCTAAATTCTCTCGACTGCCCACCAAATACCAAACCATAATCTCTTATTCCATGTAGATATCTCAATATCCATTTCAATACTTTTCAGTATTCCTTCTCAGGGTTAGCCATGTATCTACTAACCGTGCTCATAGCATGTGCTATATTTGATCTACAGCACACCATAGTACATCACATTGCCTACAATATTTGCATAAGAAACTCATTCCATGTACTCCCTCTCCTCTTTTGACTGGGGGCATTGTAACTTGGAGAGAGACATATGGCTCGATAATGGCAACTCTGAAGGTTTGGCCTTCTCCATTCCAAACCTCTTTAGAACCTTTTGAACATACTTTTCTTATGACAAATGGAGCACTTCTTTCCACCTATCTCTGCAAATCTCCATTCTAAGGATTTTCTCAGCTAGACCCAAATCTTTCAAATTTAGATGATAATGCCCTTTTTAACCTTTTCACAGCATCCATGCTTCTACTGGCTATGAGCATATCATCTACATATAATAATAGGTATAGGACATCCTCCTCATCTATATCCTTGACGTAGACACAATAATCATGTTCATAATTGCTGAAACCCAGGCTCAAGATAAAGCTATCAAACCTTCGATACCATTGACGAGGGGATTGTTTCAAGCCATACTAAGACTTCCTGAGTAAACACATCTTTTCTTTTTGTCCGATCTCCATGAAACCATCTGGCTGCTTCATGTTGATTCTTTCCTCTAAAGTCCCATGAAGGAAGGCTGTCTTCACATTCATCTATTCCAATTTCATGTTATGCTGTGTTACCAGTGACAGCAAAACTCGAATAGATATATGACGCACCATAGGAGAAAAAATTTCTACATAGTTAATCCCTTCTCTTTATGAGTATCCCTTTGCTACCAAGCTTGCTTTGAATTTAACTCGATCTTGTTCTGAAGGTGCTTCTTTCTTTGTGAACACCTACTTTGAGCCAATAGATCGAGCACCCTCTAAAAGATCCACCAGCTGCCATGTCTGATTCTTCTTAAGTGATTCCATCTCCTCCATCATGGTCTGCATCCAGGAATCATGATCCTCACTTTTCATGGCCTCTGCATAATTCTCTGAATCTCCATTAGCAGTGATGAGTGCATAGGAGATAACCTCATCAATGCCATATCTGATCGATCTCCTAATAGTATGTTGGGGCTTGTGCAAAGCTACTCCCACTAGCATATCTCTACCTGATGGCTATGGCTACTCCTGTACATCTATCTGAACTGTCGGCCCTCCATGCTGATTTTTAATCTGAGATAATACTTTTTTGCCCAGCTCTACCTCAACAGGAACACTCCTGTAAGTGGATGTAACTAGCATGCCATCATTCTCTAACTGACCACCGCTGTTCACCTTTGTTTCTCCAGTTTCATTTATCCCAGACCTCCTCAAGATGCTCTTCTCATCAAAGATAACATCCCTACTGATCACTGACTTCTGGGACTGAGAGTCTCACAGCAAGTATCCCTTGACTCCTTGTGGATACCCTATGAATGTTATCTTTTGAGATTTCGGATCCAATTTGCTTCCCTCAGTTGCCACCACATGTGCGGTTGTGCAATCAAAGACATTCAGATGGCCAAGCTCCACCTTCTTTCCACTCTAGACCTCTTCAAAAATGCCTTCATTTAGCTTATAATGAGGGGACCTATTCATAAGAAAATAAGAAAAAGTTAGAGCATCATCTCGAAAGAACTTTGGGAGTGATGTCTGCAGCCTCAAACTCTGTACCTTCTCGGTCAGTGTTCGGTTCATCCTCTTTGTGACACCATTCTGCTGGGGTGTCATCCTAACCGTATAATAGCGTTTGATGCCATTTTTCTCATAGTACCTCTTAAACTCTAGGCTAGTATACTCTCCACCATTGTCCGACCTCAGACACTTTACCTATCTCCCTGATTTCTTCTCTACTTTAGCTCTCCAGGCTCTGAACTGGACAAACATCTTTGATTTTTCTCTGATCAGATAAACCCACACCTTCCTTGAGAAATCATCAATGAAAGTAACAAAATATTTTGCCCCACCTCAAGCTGATACAGGAGCTAATTCCCACACATCTGAGGGCACTAAATCCAGCACTCCCTCGCTGCGCTTGGTACTTCTAGCAAACTTCACCCTATGCTGTTTGCCAAAGATATATGGCTCACAAAGATCTATGCCCTCCTTCTTCAGGGCTGGGATCATACCTCTTTTGCTTAGTTTTGTGAGTCCACGGTCACTCATACGATCCATCCAATAGTGCCACAGTCGATATAAAATCTGCTCCTTCTGTGCCGCTGCTAGCACCTCTGCACTATTATTTACCATTGAGCCTTCTATTCTATAAAGATTGTTGCTCAGTCTTCTATCTCTCATCACCACCAAAGCTCTCATGAAAATTTTCAGACATCCACTCTCAGCCTGGCTACTAAAAGCATAATCCTACTCCTTCAAGTAGTCCAAAAAAATCAAATTCTTTTTCAACTTTGGTACATGTTTGACATTTGATAATGTACGAATGATCCCATCATACATCCTCACCCTGATAGAGCCAATTTCAGCTATTTTGCATGGGTGATCATCTTCAATGCTGACACTTCCACCATTGGCCTTCTGGTAGGTAGTAAACCACTTTCAATGAGAACTATAGTGTGCGAGCATGCTGAATCTAATATCCATATAGTATCATACTCTATAGTCCATCTAATACAACTAGCAGGTCTTCTCCACTACTCATAGAAGCTGTATCATCTTTCTTGCTGGCCTTTCCTTTTTCTGATCTAAAAAGGGGACAATCTCTCCTCAGGTGTTCAGATTGATGACATTTATAACATTTCAATGTCATCTTCCTCTGATTATGAGACTTTGACCTGTCTTTAGATTTTTTTCTTATCTTCTTCTTTGATCTTTCCTGTCTTTCATTCATAACCAAGATCTCAGACTTAGGATCTTCCTTGCAGATCTTCTTCCTTTGCTCGTTTGATCTAAGCACACCAACAACCTCTTCATAGTTTAGGATTTTCTTCCCATAAACTAAAGTTGTTATAAGACCATTATACGATCCTGAGAGAGAACATAATAGCAGCAATGCCCGATCCTCCTCATCGATCTTCACATTCAAACTCATCACCTCAGAACATACCTGATTGAACCTTTGGATATGTGCAACAAGATCTCCGCCTTCGGGCATCCTCAGATTATACAGCTATTTCTTCAACCACAGCTTGTTCGTCATGTTCTTCGCCATGTATGTGTTTTCCAATCTCTCCCAAAATCCCTTTGCCGTAGTCTTTGTGTAAACCTCGAGCAAAATCTGATCGTCTGGATTGTGCTAAAAGCAATTTTCTTCAACTTTTCCCAATCCTCAGCACTGATCTTTTTCGGCCTTTCTTTTGTCAAGACCTTGTAGATCCTCTATTGAACCAACAAGTTCTTTACTCTTTGTTGCCATAGGGTAAAGTTTTCCTTACCATCGAACTTCTCAAAATCCATCTTGAATTCACTTGATCCCATGACTTCAAACAAGCTAAGAATAGATCCCTAACATCCTTCACGATCACACACCAATAAAACTACCCTTCACAGAAAATCTAACTAGCCTTAGATCCTCTTTCCAAACTTCTATATCACCGTTCGTCCGTGTAAATAATCTCCACCTCAATCTAGAGACAACCACGAAGCAAACTAGAAGTTTTTAGGATAAAACTTGGTGCAACAAATCTTGGATGTAGTAAATCCTAGGTGTCTTCCTTCCTTCCATGCAACACCGCTCTGATACCAAATGTTGGAAATATGCGCTCTTCCCACATGGATCGGCATGGCCGTCGGTGATTAGCCAAGCAATAAGTACTTTTTAGAGATTAATGTGAAAGCACGATCAAATAAATCAAAGAATAGAGAAGAAGAGATTTTTAGGAGAAAAGAGCTTTTATTTAGTATATTTTAGCACTCTTACAATCTTGACCTATTTTTAGCATATATACTTTACAACGGATCAAGCCCAAGCTCAAAAAAACTTTCCAAATCCAAATAATCTACGTACACAAAATAATAACCCACAAAAATTGAGCCGGCCCAATTTTAGACTGAGCCAGCTAACCCATAATTGGGTCACTCAGTCCCAGACTGAGCCGACCCAATTATGTACCATGCCAATAGCCCAAAAATATTGCTTTCTATCTAGATTTTCCTCTGAGACCTAACCGACCCAGTCCTGGACTGAGCCAACCCAGTTTTCAACTGAGCCAACTCAATCTCAGAGTGAGCCAGCTTAATTTCTGAACTTTACTATTGAGACTGATTCTTCTTTCGATTCGCTTCCATCTTTTCATGATATGTCTTCTCATATTTTCAAGACTTAGGAGTGCCACTTCTGAGCTTACACTACCATCTCTACCTTGGTGTGCCCAAGCCTTGGCACACCTGGCAATATTTTCCTGCATGAACCTACTGTCGATGCACGTCCTGACAACTACTTGTGCACACCTTGCCACCGTCATTCTTCTTCAACTGTTGAGCTTCTTTTGAGGGCTTTGGGATGATCGCCTCTACCATTGAAGACTTTGGCTTGTTTCTTTGCACTACCCTTGAAGTTGTAAGCATCCTTCTGCTTGGTAGCTACATTAATTATTCTGGACTTTCTTGGAGAATTTTCAGCAATCCTATGTAAGTGCCTGCTACATACCCTAACATGATCTCCTCAGAACTTCACCTATCCTCCTGCACATGCTGCTGCTCCACCTGAATCAGTGCATCTCCGGCATTGTTACTAGGATATTGATCCTCCTGCACTCCTCCACTCTGAACCCATGTTACATCTTTCCATTTATGAAGCCACCTCTGTTCGGTGCTCCATCTGAAACCAAAGTCCTTCTGATGCCATAAAAGCCAACTCTATAATCAAGTCCTCCAAGGACAACCACTCAATATTGCACTGCTGAGCCTGTTGTTGCGGCTCGGACACCATCGCTATCTCTCTGGATCCTCTGCACTCAGCAGACCTATCCAAAATCGTCTTAGATACACCACACCCTACGGGCTCCTCTAAGACCATAAAGAGCTCATCCAGCTCTTCACTTGTAGCGACTGAATTGATGGAATCCGAGCTTTCTCCTCTCTTGCACTTCTTTCAAAGTAGATATTCTCACTTAAAGTGCCTTGCTTCACCACACATGAAGCATCTCTTGGATCCCTTGTTGTCCCTTCACAAACCCTTCTTGTTTTCTTGATGATTTAAAATTCGAGACCCTCTGAAGACCTCTTCTTCATCATCCGTTCCTACAGAAGGAAAATTCTGATTTTCCGAATCAGGTTCGTTCAGATCTGATTAGATCAAGAGATATATTTCAAAAATTTTTCTCTTGATCCCAATCAGATCTTGATATATGCTTCAGATCTGATTATTATTATTTTAAAAATTAAAATAAAATTAGATAAATTAAATCAAATTTAATTTACCTTGATTGGGTAATCCTATTACCCTGTTGATGATCCTGTTTGCAGCGGAAGGTTCTGGATCTAGCCACGCAAGCGCCTGGCCTCTACCGGTATCCACTCGGGCTGGATCTGGAGATCCTCTTCTTCTCTATCATGTCTCCAAAAATTAGATCTGGATCTGATCTGGAGGATCTTCAAAACTCCTTTTGAAGATCAGCAGTCGTCCTTTGCAGCAGCGCAGCCTTCTAGCTTTCAGTCGCCTTTCTTTGATCTGGATCGCACCAACCAAAATCCAAAACTCCTTTTGGACGTGGAGAGGAGAGGGAGAAGGTGGTTTGGCATGGAGGAAGGAGGGGAGAGGCAGCCTTGGGGTGTGGGAATTTGATTCAATCTCTTAATTTGAGTTGGGCGCAGGGTCTTATTTATAGACTAAGCTGTGATCCAACTCCTCTTCTTCCCAACCAATCACAACCCTTTGTGAAATCAGATCTAAATCTGATTGGTGGGAATAGAGTCCCCTGGATTCCTCCTTAGAGGGTGCCTAAGACCAGTCAAAGTTGGTTCTTAGGAGAACTCTAATTGGAATCCAAAAAGGAGATGGAGTCCCTTGTCCAACAAGGACTCCTAGGCGCCTCCAACTTGGGCACACGCCAAGGGTGGCGTGCGCCCTCTCCTTGCCAGGTTCTGTAGGGGGACAGGCCCCCACCAGCTCTCCAATAGGTGCATGACATGTGGTCAAAAGTCAAAGTGTCAATGGTCAACATTTGACCAGTCAAAGGTAGACTTTTGACCAAAGTCAAAGAACAAGAAATGGCAGGTGACCAAAAATGGCAGGTAATGTCTTACAAAATAAGACAACCTTTTCTGACTTGGACAACCTCCAGTCAGACCATATGAAGGCCTCTGATTGAGCACAAACTCCTTTGGCTCAGTCAGGACAACTTATTTATGATAGTAAAAGAAGAACGTTAGGTTCAATCGAGTGCTAGCACGATTTTCCTTGAACCTAATTGAATCTCATTCAGATCAATTGAACTAGATCAGTTCAATTGATGATCACCAGATTCAAACCCTTGTTTGTGTGACCCAGTTAGGTTCAGTTCTGTATGGTAATGGGATATGTCATGATCTCTATCATCGACATCATCGAAACTCCTTTCGATGGATCAGAACTCTTCTGATTCGAACAGCTAGAATGATCGATCATCTAAATCATTCTAATTGCTCCCAAAATCCACCAGTGACACCTAGCAGTATATGGTGGCAACCCATCAGAGCTGAATGCGAACCTCTTGGTGCAGCTACCTGTGTGATTAAGTTCTTCTATCTTGAGCCCCGATCAGATTAGGGTTAAGGTGAACTCGTCAAACCCTAGTCTCTGTCATATGATGTAATCATTCGATTCGAGTCCAATGTGAAAATCTAAATAGAAACTCTTTCTATTATTTCACTCTGCCATGGCCATGGACTTCTGGACTTGATTCTCATGATCATCATAGGGCTGCTCCTCTACCACCGAGGTAGATAGATTCCATCTTGATGCAATCCAGTTCCTACAATGAACATGCTATAGCCAACATACACCTCAGGGTTCCATATGGCTAGGAGACCGAGTAATGGTGTAGTCAAACTATAACACCCTCAAGGTGAACTGCCGATGCACCTCAGGTCAAAGAACCAGACACACTACTGCAGCATCGAGTCAGTCATTGACGAGAAGGTAGACTCCCTAATGACTACTCGAGGTGGTCACGCTCAGTGCCCTCGTTCTCTAACGAGTACCTGTACTCTCGCTCCGGTGTCTCCACACCGTAGACTCAAGACTCATCTACTAAAGAGAAGCGATTGTACACCAACCTTTCGGATCAATCACCATCCTCGTGATGATCCTATGGTCGGGAGCATTTTATGAGTTAATAATGATTATTCATGTCTTAAATTTTCAACTCTTGAAAATATGAATTATCATTACCATTAACTCAAAGGATGTATCACAGACACTAAATACACATATGTGATAGAAAATAACCCATTTTATTGATTATAGTCAAAATTATAATTTTGCCCCTAGAAGTGTATTACAAGTGTCAGCCAATTCTGGCTTCTAGGGCACATATATCTAACAATCTCCCACTTGTCCTAAAGCCAATTGGCTACAAGTCTAAGTCCCATCTTCTCAAGGTGGGCTTCGATCTTCTGCTGGCCCAACGGCTTTGTAAGTGGGTCTGCCACATTATCTGTGGAGTTGACTCTCTTGACCTCGACGTAACCCTTCTCGAGGTAATCGCGGATGAGGTGGTATCGCCGCTCAATGTGCTTGGATTTCTGGTGAGACCTCGGCTCCTTAGCAAGGGCTATGGCGCCATTGTTGTCGCAGTATAGAGGAATGGCATCTGATGGCATTACTCCAATTTCTGCAGCAAACTTCTTGTACCAGAATGCTTCCTTCGCAGCCTCTGATGCAGCGATATATTCTGCTTCCATGGTGGAATCTGCTATCACCGTTTGCTTGGAACTCTTCCAGCTGACAGCACCACCATTGCACACAAACAGACTCCCAGATGTCGACTTTCGATCATCTATATCGGACATGAAATCCGAGTCTGTGTATCCCTGGACTTGGAGTTCTCCATTACCAAAGACCAACATCATATCCTTAGTTCTTCTCAAGTACTTAAGGATACATTTCACAGAAGTCCAGTGTTCTTCACCTGGATTTGACTGATATCTGCTTGTGACACTCACAGCATGGGCTATATCAGGTCGTGTACATAGCATGGCATACATGAGGCTCCCTATTGCAGAAGCATAAGGGATCTTGCTCATGCGTTCTATTTCCTCAGGTGTGCTAGGGCACATCTTCTTGGAAAGATGAATACCATGTCTGAAGGGTATTAATCCCCTCTTAGAGTTTTCCATACTAAACCTCTTTAGTACTTTCTCTATGTACATCTTCTGTGAAAGTCCTAGCATCCTATTCGGTCTATCCCTATAGACCTTAATTCCTAGAATAAAGGATGCTTCACCTAGGTCTTTCATGGAGAATTCCTTGGACAACCATAATTTGACTGTTGTCAACATGGGAATATCATTCCCAATAAGGAGGATGTCATCCACGTACAATACGAGGAAGACAACAGCGCTCCCACTGACCTTTTTGAAAACACATGGTTCCTCTTCATTTTTGATGAAACCAAACTTTTTGATCACATCATTGAAATGAGTGTTCCAGCTCCGAGATGCTTGCTTAAGTCCATATATGGACCTTTGCAGCTTGCAAACCTTGTGATCAGTATCACTGGATGTGAAACCTAGCGGCTGTTCCATATAGATATCTTCCTCAAGATATCCATTTAAGAATGCCGTTTTCACGTCCATTTGCCATATTTCATAATCGAAATAGGCTGCAACGGCAAGCAATGTGCGGATGGATTTTAGCATAGCCACTGGGAAAAGGTATCCTGATAGTCAATGCCTTCGCGTTGACTATAACCTTTTGCCACTAGTCTAGCCTTGAATGTCTCCACATTCCCATCTGCACCAATCTTTCTCTTGAAGATCCATTTACACCCAATAGGTACTATACCTTCTGGTGGATCTACCAAGGTCCAGACTTGGTTTGAGTGCATCGAGTCAATTTCTGACTGCATTGCCTCTAGCCATTTCTCGGAGTCGATATCTGATATCGCCTCGTTGTAGGTTTTGGGATCATCACCATGAGCACCATTACCTATGAGGAACATTTTCCTCTACTTCCTCTGAAATAATACCTAAGTATCTTTCAGGGGGATGGAAAACTCTTTCCGATCTACGAGGTGGAGGAGGTAGTGTTCTTATTGGCTCAACCTGATTTGGTTCCAATTGGTCCTTAGCTCGTTGTACTTGTGAGACTTTCTCATCAAGCTTAATCTGCTTTCCAATGCCGCTATCTTGAATAAACTATTTTTCAAGAAAGATGGCATGTCGACTCACAATCACATTGTGGTCTTCTGGAATGTAGAAATAGTATCCTAATGACTCTTTAGGATATCCTATGAATCGAGCTCTAAAGGACCTAAACTCTAACTTGTCCGCTTGTTGTCTTTTGACATGAGCCGGACAACCCCAAATTCTGAGATGACTCAGACTTGGTTTCTTACCGTGCCATATCTCATACGGTGTGGTAGGAACGGTTTTAGAGGGAAACCCTATTCAGTAGATAAATTGAAGTTAACAATGAGTGTCCCCAAAGAAAATCAGGGAGGTCTGTGAAGCTCATCATGGATCGAACCATATCCAATAGAGTCCGATTTCTCCATTCTGAAACCCCGTTGAGTTGAGGTGTTCCTGGTGGAGTCCATTGAGAGACTATGCCATTTTTCCTTGAGATAGTCTAGGAATTTCCGGCTAAGGTATTCACCTCCTCGATCTGATCGAAGAACCTTAATGGGTTTTTCAGTTTGTTTTTCTACTTCATGTCTGAATTCTTTGAACTTTTCAAAAGCTTCAGACTTGTGTCTCATAAGATACACATACCCATACCTAGACAGATCATCGGTAAAGGTAATGAAGTAGACAAAATTGCCTCTAGCCGGCACATCAAATGGGCCGCACACATCAGTATGTACTAGGGCAAGGAGATCTGTGGCCCTCTCCCCATGTCCAACAAAAGGGAGTTTAGTCATTTTGCCTTGAAGACAAGATTCACAAGTTGGATATGACTCGGAAGTCAATGGACTCAATAGCCCATTTTTCTCCAATTTGTTGATCCTATCTTCTGCTATATGACCTAATCTCAGGTGCCATAGATATCTGTCATTTGGACTATCCCTAGGTCGTTTGGCATTCACGTTTTGCTCGATAGTTAGAATAGGTACATCAATATGTAGCTGATAAAGACCATTAATAAGGAAACCATTTGCAATTTTATTTCTTTCATAAAGAATGTTACAATGGTCCTTAAAGAAGGTAATCACATAAGCCTTCTTGTGCTAAGCATGAAACAGAAATCAAATTCCTGCTAGCTGCAGGCACATAATAACAGTCTTTCAAAACTAAGTCTAAACCAGATGGTAATCGAAGAGGGTATGTTTCCACGGCTACTGCAGCAACTCTTGCTCCATTACCGATGCGTAGGATCATGTCTCCATCCCTCAGCCTCCTGTTATCCTCAAGACCCTGCATAGAAGTGCACAGATGAGCACTAGAACCAGAGTCAAGCACCCAACTGGATGCAGAAGAAATCGTAAGGTTAGACTCAATAACGAGCATACCTCCAGAAGGACCTTCCTTCTTGTTCTTCAGGGTGGCCAGATAAGTAGGGTAGTTTCACTTCCAATGGCCGTCGCTGTTGCAATGGAAACACTTTCCTTTGACATCGAAGTGGAGCATCTTTTGGTCGAGATTAGGCATTTGCAAGAGGTGCTCAAGAGAGAGGAGTAGGCATTAGTACGGTTGAAGGCTGCACTGACTTTGGAAGGAGAAAGATTGTCAAGAAAAGGAAGTGGATAGCTGAAGCTGAGGAGCATGCCATTTCATCCTTCAAGTCTACAAAAGAATTGAAGAACATCAAAGTGGCGTTCACTCAGGAGGGCTTCGATAAAGAGTTCGACCTCTACTAGGAAAAGATTGCGGAGAGGTTCCCTTAGTTGGACATTGGCTTCCTAGTGGAGGACTCTTCTAAAGATGAGGTAGAGCCTCCTGCGGCCGGATCTAATCTTCCTCAAGCCGAGCCTTCTGCTGTCGAACCTATCGAATTTGCCCCTAAGGCTGCTGAGGAGCTAGCACCTACCGAGGCCATGCCGAGCTCTTCTACTGCTCTACCTCCAGAGGTTGGCGATCTTCACTGATTGTACTTTTTTTTTCTTTCATATCTCATGCACTTAAAATTTTTTAGGTAATAAAATTAAATTTTCTCTTTTGTCATACCCCTATGTATTGTGATATGTCTATACATCAGAGCTTTGCCTACAAATACTGCCATCGAGTGTAGTCTTTGACCAAAGCGACACCACTATCTCAGGGCATTCTCTTGAAGGCCCATATAAAATATTTGAGGAAGAAAGTTCGTCATGTGAACAAGAAGTTGAAGAAGACAGAAGATGAGCTTCAAAAATTGAAGAAAAACTATGCAGAGGCCATGGTCGAGATCAATCGCCTTCGTCAGGTGTCCAAACAGACTTTCAAAGAATATACTGCTAAAAAGTACCACTTGTCTGAAGAGCTGGAGTGGGCGAACAAGCTTGCTAGCGAGAAGGCTTGGGTTTTAACTGCCAAAATTTGCTCTCTTGAGGTCGAGCTTCGAGAGTCAAAAGAGAAAATCAACCAGTTGGAGATGGGGTTGGTCTAGGCTCAAAGTCAGGTAGAATATGGCAGGGACTAGTTGAAAAAGTTTTTTGATCTTCAAAAATAGCTGCATGATGCCAAGGTGGCATATGATACCTATAGGCTTGGCTGGTCTAATTAGACTACCGATCTTAAAAAGAAACTCAGGGCAGCCAATGATGAGGTGACCCAGCTTCGGAAGCAATTAGCGAACAAGGCTCAAGCTAGTCTGAGCAGAGAATTAGATGAGGTTGCTTCTCTGAAGAGCACCTTGGAAAATCTGTCTGAAGCTTATGAGAAAAATAAATCTAAACTTCTTCAACTATGAATCCAAATAACTTATCAAGGAAATGCTATAAAGGATGCTGAGGCTGAATCAGTAGTTTTGAGGAAGAGACTGAGAGAAGCTAAAGATGACCCTCGAAGGGCCCAGAAACTGCTTGGTGAGAACTTGGCGTCAAGGCAAGATCTTGAGAAAAAAGTAAATGACTTAAAGGACTCCCTTGTAATGGCTAGAGCCGATAGTCCAAAGTCCAAGTAGGACTTCATTCCTATTCTTCTCTATTTCTTTTTTTGTAATCAATCTTAAAGACCTTCATTTATAATGAACTTTATTTTAATGGAATGATACTTCTTTTGATCATCTTTCAGTGTCTTGGTTTGACTTAATACTTGTAAAATTTCTTATCTCTATTGTTAGGAATATGCGCTCTTCCCACATGGATCGACGTGGCTGTTGGTGATTAGCCAAGCAACAAGAAAGTACTTCTTAGAGATTTATGTAGAAGCATGATCAAATAAATCAAGGAATAGAGAAGAAGAGAAGAAGAAACTTTCGGGAGAAAAGAGCTTTTATTCAGTATATTTCAGCACTCTAACAATCTTGATCTGTTTTCAGTATATATACTTTACAAAGGGTCAAGTCCAAGCTCATAGAAAAACTCCCCAAATCCAAACAACCCACGTACATAAAATAATAATCCATGAAAACTGAGCTGGCCCAGTTTCAAACTGAGTAGGCTAACCTGCGATCGGGTCGGCTCAGTCCCAGACTGAGTCGGCCTAGTTATGTACCGTGCCAATAGTCCAAAAATACTACTTTCTATCTAAATTTTTCTCTGAGACCTAGTCGACCCAGTCCTGTACTGAGCCGATCCAGTTCCTAACTGAGCCGGCTCAGTCTCATTATGAGTCGACACAATTTCTAAACATTGCTATTGAGACTAATTCTTCTTCCAACTCGCTCCTGTCTTCCCATGATCTGTCTTCTCATGTTTCCAAGATTTGGGAGTGCCACTTCTAAGCTCACATTCTCAACCTTGGTGCTTTCAAGTCCTTATGAACTCATCTCTTCTCAATAAACCCATCCGTGACATACATCTCTGAAAGCAGTCTCTGGAGAGTACCTTCGTAAGTGCATCAGATTGATTCTCCTTGGTATGGACCTTCATCAGTTCCACTTTACCTTCCTTCACCAGCTCTCTGATCCTATGGTACCTCACGTCTATATGCTTTGTACACGCATGATAGACTAGATTCTGTGCCAACAACAAAGCATTATGACTATCATTGAATAGTGTAACCTTGCTCTACTCCACCCCTAACTCATCAACCAGCCTCCTAAGCCAAAGGGCTTCCTTTATAGCCTCCATTATCCCAATGTACTCGACCTCTATGGTAGACAAGGCTATGATTGGCTAAAGGATTGATCTCCAAGACACCGATCCACCATATATACAGAAGAGGTATCCAGTAGTAGACCTCCTTGTATTAAGATTACCAGCATAATTTGCATCAACAAACCCTTCCAGAGGACCTGAACCTTCACACATCTTCACAGATTATTCTCCAAATCCTTTCGGCTGTCCACCAAATACCAAACCATAATCCCTTGTTCCATGTAGATATCTCAATATCCATTTCAATGCTTTTCAGTGTTCCTTCTCAGGGATAGCCATGTATCTACTAACCGTGCTCACTGCATGTGCTATATCTAGTCTACAGCACACCATAGTGTACATCACACTGCCTACAACATTTGCATAAGGAACTCGTTCCATGTACTCCCTCTCCTCTTCTGACTGGGGGCATTATAACTTAGAGAGAGACATATGGCTCGATAATGGCGTCTCTGAAGGTTTGGCCTTCTCCATTCCAAATCTCTTCAGAACCTTCTAGACATACTTTTCTTATGATAAATAGAGCACTCCTTTGCACCTATCTTTGCAAATCTCCATTCCAAGGATTTTCTCAGTTAGACCTAAATCTTTCATCTCAAATTTAGATGATAATGCCCTTTTCAATCTTTTCATAGCATCCATGCTTCTATAGGCTATGAGCATATCATCTACATATAATAATAGATATTGGACATCTTCCTCATCTACATCCTTGACGTAGACACAACAATCATATTCACATCTGTTGAAACTCAGGCTCAAGATAAAGCTATCAAACCTTCGATACCACTGACAAGGGGATTGTTTCAAGCCATACTAAGACTTTTTGAGTAAACACACCTTTTCTTCCTATCCGATCTCCATGAAATTGTTAGATATATGTGCCATTGAAGCCAGAATTGGCTGACACTTGTAATACACTTCTAGGAGCAAAATTATAATTTTGACTAAAATTAATAAATGGGTTATTTTCTATCACATATGTGTATTTAGTGTCTGTGATACATCCTTTAAGTTAATGGTAATGATAATTCATATTTTCAAGAGTTGAAAATTTAAGACATGAATAATCATTATTAACTCATAAAATGCTCCCGACCATAGGATCATCACGAGGATGGTGATTGATCCGGAAGGTTGGTGTACAATCGCTTCTCTTTAGTAGATGAGTCTTGAGTCTACGGTGTGGAGACACCGGAGCGAGAGTACAGGTACTCGTTAGAGAACGAGGGCACTGAGCGTGACCACCTCGAGTAGTCATTAGGGAGTCTACCTTCTCGTCAATGACTGACTCGATGCTGCAGTAGTGTGTCTGGTTCTTTGACCTGAGGTGCATCGGCAGTTCACCTTGAGGGTGTTATAGTTTGACTACACCATTACTCGGTCTCCTAGCCATATGGAACCCTGAGGTGTATGTTGGCTATAGCATGTTCATTGTAGGAACTGGATTGCATCAAGATGGAATCTATCTACCTCGGTGGTAGAGGAGCAGCCCTATGATGATCATGAGAATCAAGTCCAGAAGCCCATGGCCATGGCAGAGTGAAATAATAGAAAGAGTTTCTATTTAGATTTTCACATCGGACTTCGAATCGAATGATTACATCATATGACAGAAGACTAGGGTTTGACGAGTTCACCTTAACCCTAATCTGATCGGGGCTCAAGATAGAAGAACTTAATCACACAGGTAGCTGCACCAAGAGGTTCGCATTCAGCTCTGATGGGTTGCCACCATATACTGCTAGGTGTCACTGGTGGATTTTGGGAGCAATTAGAATGATTTAGATGATCGATCATTCTAGCTGTTCGAATCAGAAGAGTTCTGATCCATCGAAAGGAGTTTCGATGATGTCGATGATAGAGATCATGACATATCCCATTACCATACAGAACTGAACCTAACTGGGTCACACAAACAAGGGTTTGAATCTGGTGATCATCAATTGAACTGATCTAGTTCAATTGATCTGAATGAGATTCAATTAGGTTCAAGGAAATCGTGCTAGCACTCGATTGAACCTAACGTTCTTCTTTTACTATCATAAATAAGTTGTCCTGACTGAGCCAAAGGAGTTTGTGCTCAATCAGAGGCCTTCATATGGTCTGACTGGAGGTTGTCCAAGTCAGAAAAGGTTGTCTTATTTTGTAAGACATTACCTGCCATTTTTGGTCACCTGCCATTTCTTGTTCTTTGACTTTGGTCAAAAGTCTACCTTTGACTGGTCAAATGTTGACCATTGACACTTTGACTTTTGACCACATGTCATGCACCTATTGGAGAGCTGGTGGGGGCCTGTCCCCCTACAGAACCTGGCAAGGAGGAGGGCGCACGCCACCCTTAGGCGTGTGCCCAAGTTGGAGGCGCCTAGGAGTCCCTTGTTGGACAAGGGACTCCATCTCCTTTTTGGATTCCAATTAGAGTTCTCCTAAGAACCAACTTTGACTGGTCTTAGGCACCCTCTAAGGAGGAATCCAGGGGACTCTATTCCCACCAATCAGATTTAGATCTGATTTCACAAAGGGTTGTGATTGGTTGGGAAGAAGAGGAGTTGGATCACAGCTTAGTCTATAAATAAGACCCTGCGCCCAACTCAGATTCATGAAGATGAATTGAATCAAATTCCCATGCCCCAAGGCTGCCTCTCCCCTCCTTCCTCCATGCCAAACCACCTTCTCCCTCTCCTCTCCACGTCCAAAAGGAGTTTTGGACCTTGGTTGGTGCGATCCAGATCAAGAGAAAGGCGATCAAAAGCTAGAAGGCTGCGCTGCTGCAAAGGACGACTGCTGATCTTCAAAAGAGTTTTGAAGATCCTCCAGATCAGATCCAGATCTAATTTTTGGAGATGTGATAGAGAAGAAGAGGATCTCCAGATCCAAGCCTGAGTGGATACCGGTAGAGGCCAGGCACTTGCGTGGCTAGATCCAGAACCTTCCGCTGCTTACAGGATCATCAACAGGGTAATAGGATTACCCAAATCAAGGTAAATTAAATTTGATTTAATTTATCTTTTTTTTATTTTAATTTATTAAAATAATAAGAATTCAGATCTAAAAAATATCAAGATCTGATTAGATCAAAGAAAAAATTTTTGAAATATATCTCTTGATCTGATCAGATCTGAACGAACCTGGATCCGAAAAATCAGGATTTTCCTTCAACTGGTATCAGAGCCAAGGTTCTAAAAGTATTTAGATCTAATTTTAAATTTATTTTAATTAAGAAAATAAGTGATTTTAGATGTCACATGAGATGTGATCAGATCTAAAATCAGAAAAAATTAAAATTAAATGATTTGGATCTAAGATTAGAAAATATGCATGACTAGTTCTAAAATAGAATAGTTCTATAGAATAGTCTTGCATGTTTTTAATTTAATTTGATTAAATCATATTTTAGATCTATTTATTTACTATTTTTTGATATTATAATGGTATTATAATAACATCTAAAAAATAGCAAATAAAAATTATTTAATTTTAAATATCATATGAGATATGATTGATGCATGTCTAGACTAGTTGTAGAATAGTTCTACATAATTATCTAGATTAGAATTTATTTTGATTAGATCAATTTAAATCTAATTTTTTAGATTATTATGAGATAATTTAGATCTAAAAATATGCATGATTCGATACATGAGATGTATGCAAAATATGGCCATGATTAGATCTAATTTGTATATGAGATATATGATATAGATCTAAAACTGTTTTGTAGTATTGCATGTTCCTGATTAAGGCGTTCCTCTTGGCCGTCCGGTCATAAGAATGAAGAAGGGTTTAAAGGCCCTCTCTTTCCATTCGATGGGGTGTTCTTATGATGTGTAGGGGTGCTGCGTGTTCGTCCTTAATCAGAAATCCAAAACTTACTTTCTGCAAAACCCTAGATCCTGAAACCCTAGGATTTATTGTGCATATTTTGTTTATGAACCCTACTTAATTAAAAATTAAGATTATGGAATATTAATTAGGTCTAAAATTGAGAATTTTAGATCTAAGACATATTCATAATACTGGGTTCGGGCTTGGGTAGCTCAATTAGGTCTAAGCGGTTGATCAAACCGAATCAAGAGTTGGTTAGATGGGATCAACAATGCTTAAATTGACCAGCCTAATAGGATTAAGTCTGGGTCAAGATCGAGTCACGATCAAGCAAGACCTAATTAGGCTCAGAGGTTAGAGTCTGGATTGTAGGCTAACCCAATTGGTTCTGGACTCAACAATTTGGTGTCTAAGGTAAGTTTGGCACATACGACCGACTGGATTTTTAATTGGAAGCTACTCGACCTGAATGCATTCTTGTACGAGTTAATGGCATATTCCTTCCACCGGTCTCACTTACCTGGCCATATCTGTTGACACAGTTCTGATCTGAGGTGGTCAATAATCCGAGCTAACCCATGCCACTAGGTTAGTCATAATTGTTATGACTATGACAAGTCTAGTTTAATGAGACCTGAATCAATTCTCCCTAAGAAAAGATTAAGTCTGAGGTCTTCCACCATTGTAGATGTGCGGGCCCTTCCCGGGGTTGATTGTTCTCGGCTGGATACAGTGGCTCAGTTGCACCGGGAAGATGCAACCATGTCTATTAGGCATTGGATGCTATGGGCTGGAGGATGAGTTGGGCTCAATATTTCGGATACGGTGAGAGACTCAATTAGGAACCCAGTCTATGCAAATGGTGGGTCTGACTTAACTAAGGAGTGGATCAATATTTCGGATACGGTGAGATTCATGAATTAGAGACCAAGTTTGGGTGCACCATGATTAGAGAATCATTGAACAAGAGTTGTTCACTCATTGGCTAACCCATCACCAATAACTGTTAGGTGAGGTGATGAGTCAGTTGGTGAGACCGCACCACCCACTAGAAATCATTAATCATGGAGATTTTTCGCATCTCTACAGAGGGAGTGTAGGGATCCGAGAAAATAGTGGGAGCTAATTTGTTTAAAAATAAAATTCCTAAATAAATTGGTCAAGTCATAATTACAGTATCTAACTAGAATCTTTGACTCTCTACAGGAAAATGTCTGCGTCCAACCCATTGGCACGTATCCTGGACACACATAGACTGACCGGACCCAATTATAAAGATTGGCTCAGGAACTACAAAATTATTTTGGGTTCTGAGAAGTTAACCCATGTTTTGGACCAGGACCCTCCCACCTTACCAGCCCGTCCATCCATCTATTGAACAGAGAGCGTCTCTGAAAAATGGATAGACGAAGATAATAAGGCCAGATATTACATGTTGGGCTCGATGTCTGATGAGCTCCAGCGCCAACATGAAGATATCGGGACTGCTCGCCAAATGTTGGCTCACCTGCAGGAGATGTTTGGTGAACAGAGTCGCGCAGCCAAATATCAAGTCACGAAAAATGACTTTTTAAGGCTAAGATGCATGATGGGCAGTCAGTCCAAGATCACTGTCTGACAATGATCAAGGACATGGAAGAGCTTGAGAAGCTCGGTGTGAAGTAGACATCTCTCGACTCAATATTAGAATGGAGAAATCGGACCTATTGGATATGGTTCGATCCATGATGAGCTTCACAGACCCCTGATTTTCTTTGGGGACATTCATTGTTAACTTCAATTTATCTACTGAATAGGGTTCCCTCTAAAACCGTTCCTACCACACCGTATGAGATATGGCATGGTAAGAAACCAAGTCTGAGTCATCTCAGAATTTGGGGTTGTCCGGCTCATGTCAAAAGACAACAAGCGGACAAGTTAGAGTTTAGGTCCTTCAGAGCTCGATTCATAGGATATCCTAAAGAGTCATTAGGATACTATTTCTACATTCCAGAAGACCACAATGTGATTGTGAGTCGACATGCCATCTTTCTTGAAAAATAGTTTATTCAAGATAGCGGCATTGGAAAGCAGATTAAGCTTGATGAGAAAGTCTCACAAGTACAACGAGCTAAGGACCAATTGGAACCAAATCAGGTTGAGCCAATAAGAACACTACCTCCTCCACCTCGTAGATCGGAAAGAGTTTTCCGTCCCCCTGAAAGATACTTAGGTATTATTTCAGAGGAAGTAGAGAAAATGTTCCTCGTAGGTAATGGTGCTCATGGTGATGATCCCAAAACCTACAACGAGGCGATATCAGATATCGACTCCGAGAAATGGCTAGAGGCAATGCAGTCAGAAATTGACTCGATGCACTCAAACCAAGTCTGGACCTTGGTAGATCCACCAGAAGGTATAGTACCTATTGGGTGTAAATGGATCTTCAAGAGAAAGATTGGTGCAGATGGGAATGTGGAGACATTCAAGGCTAGACTAGTGGCAAAAGGTTATAGTCAATGCGAAGGCATTGACTATCAGGATACCTTTTTTCCCAGTGGCTATGCTAAAATCCATCCGCACATTGCTTGCCGTTGCAGCCTATTTCGATTATGAAATATGGCAAATGGACGTGAAAACGGCGTTCTTAAATGGATATCTTGAGGAAGATATCTATATGGAACAGCCGCTAGGTTTCACATCCAGTGATACTGATCACAAGGTTTGCAAGCTGCAAAGGTCCATATATGGACTTAAGCAAGCATCTCGGAGCTGGAACACTCATTTCAATGATGTGATCAAAAAGTTTGGTTTCATCAAAAATGAAGAGGAACCATGTGTTTTCAAAAAGGTCAGTGGGAGCGCTGTTGTCTTCCTCGTATTGTACGTGGATGACATCCTCCTTATTGGGAATGATATTCCCATGATGACAACAGTCAAATTATGGTTGTCCAAGGAATTCTCCATGAAAGACCTAGGTGAAGCATCCTTTATTCTAGGAATTAAGGTCTATAGGGATAGACCGAATAGGATGCTAGGACTTTCACAGAAGATGTACATAGAGGAAGTACTAAAGAGGTTTAGTATGGAAAACTCTAAGAGGGGATTAATACCCTTCAGACATGGTATTCATCTTTCCAAGAAGATGTGCCCCAGCACACCTGAGGAAATAGAACGCATGAGCAAGATCCCTTATGCTTCTGCAATAGGGAGCCTCATGTATGCCATGCTATGTACACGACCTGATATAGCCCATGCTGTGAGTGTCACAAGCAGATATCAGTCAAATCCAGGTGAAGAACACTGGACTTCTGTGAAATGTATCCTTAAGTACTTGAGAAGAACTAAGGATATGATGTTGGTCTTTGGTAACGGAGAACTCCAAGTCCAGGGATACACAGACTCGGATTTCATGTCCGATATAGATGATCGAAAGTCGACATCTGGGAGTCTGTTTGTGTGCAATGGTGGTGCTGTCAGCTGGAAGAGTTCCAAGCAAACGGTGATAGCAGATTCCACCATGGAAGCAGAATATATCGCTGCATCAGAGGCTGCGAAGGAAGCATTCTGGTACAAGAAGTTTGCTGCAGAAATTGGAGTAATGCCATCAGATGCCATTCCTCTATACTGCGACAACAATGGTGCCATAGCCCTTGCTAAGGAGCCGAGGTCTCACCAAAAATCAAGCACATTGAGCGGCGATACCACCTCATCCGCGATTACCTCGAGAAGGGTTACGTCGAGGTCAAGAGAGTCAACTCCACAGATAATGTGGCAGACCCACTTACAAAGCCGTTGGGCCAACAGAAGATCGAAGCCCACCTTGAGAAGATGGGACTTAGACTTGTAGCCAATTGGCTTTAGGATAAGTGGAGATTGTTAGATATATGTGCCCTAGAAGCCAGAATTGGCTGACACTTGTAATACACTTCTAGGGGCAAAATTATAATTTTGACTAAAATCAATAAATGGGTTATTTTCTATCACATATGTGTATTTAGTGTCTGTGATACATCCTTTGAGTTAATGGTAATGATAATTCATATTTTCAAGAGTTGAAAATTTAAGACATGAATAATCATTGTTAACTCATAAAATGCTCCCGACCATAGGATCTGAAGGGAAATCCTGATTTTTCGATCCAGGTTCGTTCAGATCTGATCAGATCAAGAGATATATTTCAAAAAAATTTTCTTTGATCTATATTAGATCTGGGATATTTCAAATTTGATTAATATTATTTTAATAAATAAAATAAATAAGAATAAATTAAATCAAATTTAATTTACCTGATTTGGGTAATCCTATTACCCTGTTAATGATCCTGTATGCAGTGGAAGGTTCTGGATCTGGCCATGCAAGCGCCTGGCCTCTATCGGTATCCACTCGGGCTGGATCTGGAGATTCTCTTCTTCTCTATCACATCTCCAAAAATTAGATCTGGATCTGATCTGGAGGATCTTCAAAACTTCTTTTGAAGATCAGCAGTCGTCCTTTGCAGCAAGGCAGCCTTCTTGCTTTTGATCGCTTTTCTCTTGCTTGAATCGCACCAACAAAAATCCAAAACTCCTCCTGGATGTGGAGAGCAAGGGGAGAAGATGGTTTGGCAAGGAGAAGGAGGGGAAATGCAGTCTTGGGGCGTATGGAAACTCTTAGCTTTAATCTTATATCAATCTGAGTTGGGTACAGGGTCTTATTTATAGACTAGCTGTGATCCAACTCCTTTCTTCCCAACCAATCACAACCTTTTGTGAAATC
>QRFJ01002389.1:0-100373 GCA_006176705.1 Cocos nucifera
TTAGGTTTATAAGTCTCGGGTAAATCATCTATTCTCTTTTTTCTTATTTCTATCTCATTTAAACTGGAACCAGCATCCGTACTAGTTCCTGGCTCGGGTTCTTCTATGTGGTTAGTCTCAGTACTAACCAGTTTCTCTAATTTTTATTTTGGCTAGCATCAGTACTAGCCTCTCTCACCTGGTCTTGGTATGGGTCCATAAGAATCCTATAGCTTTTAAGTTCAGGAATTACTTTGGTATTCTCAAATTGGGGATTCTTAGGTGAGACATTAAATTGATAACTTGGTCCAGGTGATTGGTGGACATTAGATGGGATTGTTTGAAATTGGTAGGTTCGGTAGTTGATCTAGTTCTCTCCTCATGTTAGACTCAACTAATTATCCTATTTGAGCTTCTAGTCTGGCGATAGATTGCTGTTGAGTCAGAATCAATTGTTGAAGTTGGTTAAATCTATCATCAGCTAGATTGGTCTGTTGAGGAGGTGGGTATGAGGGCTGATTATAATATGATGGCTGGATAAACTGACTAGGCTGACCATTATTATAGGCATAATTTTGATATTGGGATCTATTTTGATAATTTTGCTCAAGTAAAATTTGGGTCTGAGCCTGAGTCTGTTGGGATGTCCAAGAAAAATTAAAGTTACTCCAATCTGAATTATATGAATTTGAAAATGGGTCATTAATCAATTTGGAGTATCCTTGAGCAGCTTGAACTTGTTCTTGGATAAAAATGTGAAACTGTGCAGTCATAGGATATTCACTCACATGATGGGTTGGGCTAGCACAGATTGAATAAATCTTCTGATAATTAGAAGATGATGTGAATTGTGCAGGAGATTGTTGACCTAGGATTAGGAGTTGATCTATTTTCTGAGCAAGAAGGTCAACTTTATCTAATTTTTGGACTATTAGATTCAGATTAGCCATTTGATTATTATGTTTAATGTGAATCAACCATTCAATTAAGTTCAACTAAATCAGAAAAAGTGATTTCCTACCATGCATGTATTAGTGTAACCCTAATGTATGGTTCAAAAATTTTTTTAGAATTTTTTTTTAAATTTTTTATTATTATTATTTTATTATATTAAAAATTAATTTTTTTAATTATTTTATTTATTAATTTTAATTTAATTTAATTTAATTTAATTATTCATTTTTAATATTTTTTAGTTAGTTTAATTTTTATTTTATTTTATTTTATTTTATTTTATTTTATTTTTAGAGGAGTAAGGAGAAGAAAGAAGAGTTCTAAAGAAGAGGTCCTAAGGAGTCCTAGAACTAAGAAGAAAGAGAAGAATTAGGTTTAATTAGATTTAATGTTGGTTAGCAATCAAGTTGGTCAATCAATCCTGACTAAAGGTTATCCTAGATCTAGACAGCTCCTAACTGCCAAGGTCACCTTCAAGCCCTCCAAGTGTAGGATTAGCCAATCAACTAGCCAGGTAAGTGTAAGGTCGGTGGGAGTCCCCCCATTGCTTGCCTTAGACACCAATTGTGCTTGGCCAGGTAAGCGAACGAAATCAATTAGAAACCACCTTCCTTCGAACCCAGTCATCCCTGAACCACTTTTCTAGACACCAGTCAAATTGACTAATGCTAATCTGATTCAACTCTTAGGGTTTCCTTGTCCTATTGAGCTCGAGTTCCTAGGGTTGATGTCTAATTGATTTTAAAATTAAAGGCTTAGGTCAATGCAGGATGCTGGTTGGTTGTTTGTGGGCTAAGGAAGGGTGATCAAATCCCCACCTTATCTTGTTTAATTGGATTGTGCCCTTAATTTGATTTAATATGAATATGCATAAAAAATTTTCAATCAAAGGGTTCTATGCAATTTAAACTAGATGCATGCAACTAATTGAATTCTGAAAGGCTTACCTTGCCTCCAGCAATCACCAAAAAAAATAAAATAAAAATAAAAATAAAAATAATATGATGCATGCTCTAAGCAGTTAGGATTTCTAATCTTATCATGAGACTTTTAATTAGGTTTAAATGGATATTTTTTTTAAAATTAATTTAAAAATAAAATAAGTAAATAAATAAAATAAAAAGGAAAGAGAACTAGGGTTAGGATTGATCTTACCAAGCAAAACTCCTGATTCTTTTTATTCTTTAATCTTTTTTTCTGCAAAATAATAAAAAAAATTAGCAAGCAATAAAAATTTTATTTACAATTTATTTAAAGAAAGATCAAAGAGATCAAAAATTTAATATCCATGCCTTCCCCGGCAACGGCGCCAAAAACTTGGTGCATTTGCCAAAATTATTTTTAATAAATTAAAGAAATTAAAATCAAAAATCAAAAATATTTCCCAATAATGGTGCCAAAAACTTGATAGGAACGCGATGTTGTCGTTAAGACACCGTGTTTATTAGTTTAATCCGACTTTTTAAAATTATTAAAAATGCGTAGATAGCAGTGAGTCGGGTCGAATCCATAAGGAAGGTAGTATTTTTAGATTTGAAATCTTTGATTTTTGAAAAGAAAAAGAGAAGAGTTTTGGGATAAAAAAAATAAAGTCGGAAAATAAAAAGTGAAAATTAAAAGGTGCAAGAATTTAAACTTAGTACTAAGATCTATTAGTTAGATCTTAGATCTACTTGCAAAGCAATAATTTAAAGTGCAGAAATTAAATTATAATAAAAATAAAAAATAAGAAATTAAAGTCCAAAAAGAAATAAAATTTTTATTAATTAAAATTTTAAAATTTAAATACATGGAATTTAAAAAAATAAAATAGCCTGATCTCTGATCTTGGATTGGCATTGGCAGAAAGATGGTGTAGAAGCCTAGCTCTTCTTTTCAGCATCCGTTGCTTCGAAGCAGCCTTTAACCTATAGCCTAGCTTCACCCTGTACCAAAGCTTCACCTTGATCGGAGATGATGATTTCTGAAGGCCTATGGTCCTTTTTATAGAGCTAGGAGGGCTGGATATTTTTTTTTCTAAAGGCAATGTGGGACTAATAGCCTTTGTAATCATCAAAATATAAAAAAATTTGAATAAAATTTGAATCAAAATAGCTCTGATACGACTCTGGTAAGCCTGGTAAAATCTGGCCATTCAATAGGAATCCAACGGTCCAAAAATCATCAAAATCGGATGCATATCAGCCTAGATCGGGTCGGATTAAATTCTAACCGTCCGATCGTGCGTTGATGGAGGAAATCTAGCCGCAAATCATGCATCGGGAGTCCTGATTATTGCTGGGAGTTTTCTAGATCGTTGGATCTTCATCACTTGGTTTTTTGACCATTGGATCACGCCAGATCGCTGATAGAATTTGAATCAAATCCAAAAATAACTACCGCCGTCCGATCTTGACCGCAATCAACCACAACCGTCCGATCGTGCAATTACTGTTCTCATGCACCACGTGGATCGGCCACACCGCACACCGCAGCCAATCAGTGCTCTTGTCGCTAGGTGAAAAGACCAAAATACCTTATGAGCTGCGATAAATTTCTCTGGACCCTTTAAGGGTCTAGGTCCGCCACGTGGCAATCTCTGATTCATCGATTTCTGCTGAGCTAGCGGTCCACGCCAGGATCATGGACTGGCTGATGGCTTAAATGGCTGAGTCAGCTTTGATGGCTTGACTTGGCTTAGTGGCTTGGCTTACGAAGCTGGCTGAGCCATTTTCTTTTTTTTATTTAATTTTTATTTATTTTATATCTTTAAAAATTTATATCTTTTTCATTTTAGCTCCATTTTATTTGAAATTTATTTTGTTGTGATCAAAAAAATGAGCTCTTTCATTGATAATAAAATTTTATTTTTTTTATTTTTTTTATTTTTTAATTAATTTTTTAATTAATAAAAATATAAATTTTTTAAAAATTATATATAAATTGATAATAATTCTTAAAAATTAATATAAATTAATTAATAAATTAATACTTTTATTGGTGAATTTATGATGCTTATCAGTCTAGTTTCTCTATTCTGAGATCCTGTTGAGTTGAGGTATTTCAGGTGGAGTCCATTGAGAGATTATACCATTTTTCTTGAGATAGTCCAGGAATTTTCGACTAAGGTATTCACCTCCTCAATCTGATCGAAGAACCTTAACGGATTTTTTAGTTTGCTTTTCTACTTCATGTCTGAATTCTTTGAACTTTTCAAAAGCTTCATACTTGTGTCTCATAAGATACACATACCCATAGCTAGATGAATCAGCGGTAAAGATTATAAAGTAGACAAAGTTGCCTCTAGCCGGCACATCAAATGGGCTGCACACATCTATATGTATTAGGGCAAGAAGATCCGTGTCCCTTTTCCCATGTCCTACAAAAGAAAGTTTAGTCATTTTGCTATGAAGATAGGATTTATAAATTGGATATGACTCGAAAGTCAATGGACTCAATAGTCTGATTTTCTCTAATTTATTAACCCTATCTTCTGCTATATGACCTAATCTTAGGTGCCACAGATACCTATCATTTGGACTATCCCTAGTTCGTTTTGATTTTATGGCATTTATATTTTGCTCGAAATTAAAAATAGATACATCAACATGTAACTGATAAAGACCATTAATAAGAAAACCACTTGCAATTTTATTTCTTTCATAAAAAATATTACAATGGTCCTAAAGAAAACTAATTACATAGCCTTCTACTGTAAGGCAAGAAATAGAAATTAAATTCCTACTTACTGCAGGCACATAATAACAGACTTTTAATACTAAGTCTAAACCAGATGGTAGTCAAAGAGGGTATGTTCCCATGGCAATGACAGCAACCCTTGCTCCATTTTCGATGCACAGAATCATCTCACCATCCCTCAACCTCCTGCTATCCTCAAGACCCTGCATAGAAGTGCACAAATGAGCACTAGAACCAGAGTCAAGCATCCAACTAGATGCAGAAAAACCATAAGGTTAGACTCAATAACGAGCATACCTCCAGAAGGACCAGCCTCCTTCTTATTCTTCAGGATGGCCAGGCATGTAGGGCAGTTCTGCTTCCAGTGGTCTTCATTATTGTAATGGAAACACTTTCCTTTGTCAGTGGTCTTTTTCTTCAACTCTGTCTTTTTCTTCTTTCCTCCTTCCACCTTCTACTTTTTTGCAGATTTATTCTTCTTTTCAAAAGACTTTTTCTTAGAAGAAGTCCGTTCCATAGCAAGCACTGAGCCTTTAGAATCTTTCATGGAAAGCTCAGCGGTAACCAGCATGTTCATAAGTTCGATCAAGGAGTTTTGAAGTTTATGCATATGGTAGTTCATGATGAAATGCCCATATGCATCAATCAAGGATTGCAGAATTATATCATTCTACAAATCCAAGTCCAACCTCACTCTGAGCTTCTCAAGCTCTTCCAAGTCCTTGATCATCATCAAATAATGATCTTGGACTGACTGTCCATCACGCATCTTAGTCTTGAACAGTCGTTCAGTGACTTGATACTTGGCTGCGTGACTGTGTTCACCAAACATCTCCTGTGGGTGAGCCAACATTTAGCGAGCAGTTCTGATATCTTAATGTTGGCACTGAAGCTCATCAGACATCGAGCCCAATATGTAATATCAAGTCTTGTTATCTTCATCAGTCCACTTATCCAGAGATGCTCTCTATTCAGTAGATGGATGGGCTGGTAAGGTGGGAGGATCTTGGTCCAATACATGAGTTAACTTCTCGAAATCCAAAATGATTTTGAAGTTCTGAAGCCAATCCTTGTAATTTGGTCCTGTCAGTCTATGGGTGTCTAGGATTCATGCTAGTGGGTTGGATGCAGATATTTTTCTGTAGAGAGTCAAAGGTCTAGTTAGATATTGTAATTAAAACTTAACCAATTTGTTTAGGGATTTTATTTTCAAAAAATTTAGCTCCCACTATTTTCTTGGATCCTTACACTCCCTCTGTAGAGATGCAAAAATCTCCATGATTACTGATTTATAGTGGGTGGTGTGGTCCCACAACTAACTCATCACCTCACCTAACAGTTATTGATGATGGGTTAGCCAATGAGTGAACAACTCTTGTTCAATGATTCTCTAATCATGATGCATCCAAACATGGTCTCTAATTCATGAATCTCACGTGTTCGAAATATTGATCCACTCCTTAGTTAAGTCAGACCCACCATTTGCACAGATTGGATTTCTAATTGAGTCTCTCACCGTATCCAAAATATTAAACCTAATCCATCCTCCAGCCTATAGCATCTAATGCCTAATAGACATGGTTGCATCTTTCTGGTGCAACTGAGCCACTGTAACCAGCCAAGAACAATCAACCCCAGGAAGGGCCTGCACATGTACAATTTGGAAGACCTTAGACTTAATCTTTTCTTAGGGAGATTTGATTTAGGTCTCATTAAACTAGACTTAAAATAGTCATAACTATTATGACTAACCTAGTGGCATGGGTTAGCTCAGATTATTGACCACCTCATATCAGAACTGAGTCAACAAACATGGTTAGGTAAGTGAGACCGGTGGAAGGGATATGCCATTAACTCGATAAGAATGCATTCGAGTCGAGTAGCTCCCAATTAAAAATTAGTCGATCGTATCTGCCAGACTTACCTTAGACACCAAATTATTGAGACAGAATTATTCGGGTTAGCCTACAATCCAGACTCTGACCATTGAGCCTAATTAGGTCTTAGCTTGATCGATCACTCATGTGACTCAATCTTGACCCAGACTTAATCCTATTGGGCTGGTCAATTTAAGCACTGTTGATCCCATCTAACCAACTCTTGATTCGGATTGATCAACTGCTAGACCTAATTGAGCTACCCAAATCCGAACCCAATTTTATGAATCATGTCTTAGATCTGAAAATTTTCAATTTTAGACCTAATATGTTTCATATTCTTAAGTCTTAATTAAGTTTAGGGTTCAAAAATAAAACATGCAAATAAGATCCCCGAGTTTTAGGATCTAGGGTTTTGCGTAGAGTAAGTTTTTAATTTCTGATTAAGGATGAACGCGCAGCACCCCAACACATCATAAGAACACCCCATCGAATGAGAGGAGAGGATCTTTAAGCCCTACTTTATTCTTATGATCGGACGGCCAAGGGGAACGTCTTAATCAGAAATACAACTAATCTACAAAAATTAATTAGATCTAAGCATATATCTCATATAAAAATTGATATAATTGAAACATATTTTGCATACATCTCATGTATCAAGCATGCATATTTTTTAGATCTAAATTATCTCATAATCATCTAAAATTAAATTTAAATTTGATCATATCAAATAAAATTTAATCTAGACCCTTTTGTAGAACTATTCTACAACTAGTCTAAACATGCAACTATCATATCTCATATGAATAAATTAAATTTAATTTATTTTATATTTTTAGATCTGATTATAACATTTATAATATCAAAAATAAAAAATAAATATATCTCAAAGTTATATTTAATTAAATTAAAATTATGATTATACTAGACTACACATAGAATAATTCTATTCCTAATCCAGTTATGTATCTCATACATTCTAGATCTAGATTTATTAATTTTAATTTTCTAATTTTTTGATTTTAGATCTAATCATATCTCATGTGATATCTGAAATTATTAATTTATTATATTAAAATTAGATCTAAATAAATTTTATAGCAACCTAGCTCTGATACCAGTTGAAGAAAAATCCTGAATTTTCTGGATCAGGTTCGTTCAGATCTGATTGGATCGAAAGGCATATTTCAAAAATTTTCTCTTAGATCCTAATCAGATCTAACACTTTTTAGATCTAATTTTATAATCTAATAAATAAAAAAATTAAATTAAATTAAATCTAATTAATTTTACCTTGATTCTTGGTAATCTGACTATCCGTTGATGATCCTGCTGAAGCCCTGGGGTTCTGGATCTAGCCACGCAAGCGCCTGGCCTCTATCGGTATCCACTCGGGTTGGATCTAGAGATCTTCTTCTTCTCCTTCTTTGCTCCAAAAATTAAATCTGAATCTGATTTGAAGGATCTTCAAAACTCCTTCGGAAGATCACCCATCATCTTTGCAGCAGTGCTGCCTTCTTCCATTTTCGTCAGTCTTTTCTTGCCTGACTCGCACTAATCTGAAGCCCAACTATCTTGGGTGTAGAGAGGAGAGAGAGGATCAGAAAGGTGGCATGGAGGAGGGAGAGGAGTAGCCTTGGGGCATGGGCTAAGAGGAACTCTTAAAAAAGTGGGCACAGACAGGTCTTTATATAGACCCTGCTGCGCCATGCAGTGCCACATCACCCCGGCCAATCATGTTGCTTCGTACAATCAGATCAAAATCTGATTGGTGGAATGACATCACCTGATCCAATCAGATGAGAGACCCATAGATTCATCCTTAGATGGTGTCTAAGACTGGTCAAAGTCTATAGATGAGGGTCACCTAGTTTAAATCCAAGAAGCAACCTGGAGTCCCATCCGTATGGGACTCTAGGCATCCCTATCCATGGGCGCACGCCATCTTAGGCATGCACTCCCTTCTTTCCAATTTCTAGAGAGGGGACAAGCCTCCATCTGCTCTCCAATAAGTGCATGACACATGGGCAGATGTCCTAGGGTCAAAGGTCAATGTTTGATCAAGTCAAAGTACAAGAATTAGCAGGTGATGAAAAATGGTAGGTGTTGTCTCAAATTTATCTCATAAATTAAGATAACCCTTTTCTGACTTGGACATGCTCTAATCAGATTAGGTAAAGATACCTGAGTGAGCATAAACTCATTTGGCTCAGTCGAGACAACTTTTATGATAAGAAAAAGGAGAATGTTAGGCTCAATCATGTGCTAGCATGATTTCCTTGAACCTAATTAAATCTTATTCAAATCAATTGAACTGGGTTAGTCTAATTGATGAGATCCAAATCCAAACCCTTGTTTGTGTAACCTAGTTAGGTTCAATTCCATATGGTAATGGGATATGTCGCGTTCTCTATCATCGACATCATCAAAATACCTTCCGATGGATCAAAACTTTTCTGATTCAGACAACTAGTATGATCGATTATCCAAATCATTCTAATTGCTTCCAAAATCCATCAGTGATACCTAGCAGCATATGGTGGTAACCCATCAGAACTGAAAGCAAACCTCTAGGTGCAGTTACCTATGTGATTATGTTCCTCTATCTTGAGCCTCGATCGGATTAGGGTTAAGGTAATCTCATCAAATCCTAATTTCGTCATATGAATTAATCATTCGATTCAAGTTCAATGTAAAAATCCTAATAGAAATTCTTTCTATTATTTCATTCTACCATAGCCATTGGCTTATGGACTTGATTCTCATGATCATCATTCGGCTGCTCCTCATCTACTGAGGTAGATTGATCCCCTATTGGTGTAATCCAATTCCTACAATGAACATGCTATAGCCAACATACACCTCAGGATTTTGAATGGCTAGGAGACCAAGTTATGGTGTAGTCAAACTATAACTCCCTCAAGGTGAACTGTCGATGCACCTCAGGTCAAAGGATCAGACACACTACTGCAGCTTTGAGCCAGTCATTGATGAGAAGGTAGACTTCCTCATGACTACTCGAGGTGGTCATGCTCAGTGCCCTTATTCTCTAACGAGTACCTGTACTCTCGCTTTGGTGTCTATACACCGTAGACTCAAGACTCATCTATCCTAAAGAAGCGATCGTACACCAACCTTCTGGATCAATCACCATTCTTATGATGATCCTACGGTCGAAAGCATTTCATGAGTTAATAATGAAATTTCATGTCTTAAATTTTTAACTCTTGAAAATATGAACTACCATTACTATTAACTCAAGGGTTGTATCACAGACACTTTCAAATACACACTGTGATAGAATGATCGATCATCTAAATTTTTAACTCTTCTGATTCAGACAATTAGAATGATCAATCATCTAAATCATTCTAGTTGCTCCCAAAATCCACCAGTGACACCTACCAGTATATGGTGGCAACCCATCAAAACTAAAAATAAACCTCTTGGTGTAGTTACTTGTGTGATTAAGTTCTCCTATCTTGAGCCCCGATCAGATTAGGGTTAAGGTGAACTCATCAAACCCTAATTCCTATCATATGATTTAATCATTCGATTCAAGTCCGATGTGAAAACCTTAATAGAAACTCTTTCTATTATTTTACACTCTACCATGGCCATGGGCTTATGGACTTGATTCTCATGATCATCATAGGGCTGCTTCTCATCCACCGAGGTAGATAGATTCCATCTTGGTGCAATCCAATTTCTATAATGAACATGCTATAGCCAACATACACCTCAGAGTTCTGAATGGCTAGGAGATCAAGTCATGATGTAGTCAAACTATAACACCCTCAAGGTGAACTGCTGATGCACCTCAAGTCAAAGAACTAGACATACCACTGCAGCATCGAGTCAGTCATCGATGAGAAGATAGACTTTCTTATGACTACTCGAGATGGTCATGCTTCGTGCCCTCATTCTCTAACGAGTATCTGTACTCTCACTTTGGTGTCTCTACACCGTAGACTCGAGAATTATTTACTACAAAGAAGCGATTGTACACTAACCTTCCGAATCAATCACCATCCTCATGATGATCCTACGGTCAGGAGCATTTTATGAGTTAATTCATGTCTTAAATTTTTAACTCTTGAAAATATGAATAATCATTACCATTAACTCAAGGGATGTATCACAGACACTAAATACACTTATGTGATAGAAAATAACTCATTTTATTATTTATAGTCAAAATTATAATTTTGCCCTTAGAAGTGTATTCCAAGTATCAGCCAATTCTGGCTTCTAGGGCACACATATCTAATACCAAGTCCTTCATGGAGAACTACGATGACAACCAAACTTTTATTTCCTACAGTGCAGGGATGTCATTCTCGATTAAGAGAATGTTATCCACGTACAAAATAAGGAATACCATTACTAGACCATTTGTCCATTTATAAATGCAGGGCTTTTCTCCGTTCTTAACGAAGTCATATATTTTGATCATCTTATCAAAATACATGTTCGAATTTTGAGATGCATGCTTCAATTTGTAAATAGATCTCTAAAGCTTGCACACTTGGACTCATCTATGGATGCGAACTCCTCAGATTGTATCATATACACCTCCTCGATTAGCTCTTTATTCAAAAAAGCTATCTTCACATCCATCTACCAGATTTCATAATCTAGATGGGCAGCTACCGCAAGCATTATCCAAATAGATTTAAGCATTACTACAGAGGAGAACATCTTATCATAGTCAATACCATAACATTGATGATATCCCATAGCAGCCAAACGGGCCTTATAAGTCTCCACCTTTCTATTTGCGACCCTCTTCCTTTTGAACATCCATTTACACCCAATGGGTTTAACTCTTTTGGGTGGGTCAACCAATGTCCACACATCATCGACCTTCATGGACTCCATCTCGGATTTCATGACGTGAAGCCATTTCTCAGAATCAGGTCTCTATATTGAATCCATATAGATGATCGAATCCTCATTGTTCTCATCGAGTTTTATGGAATCACCATGCTGGACCAAGAAATCATAAATATTTGTCCGACTGATGCAGTACTCTATTGAATCATCTTAATGGTGTAGGTACTTAGGCTCTGGATCTGATCTAATCAAATCTGACTCAGGTTCAGCTACTGGTGTCGGTCTTTCTACTTATTGAACTTCATCAAATTCAACCTTAGAGGCAATAGTTCCTTCATCAAGAAACTTTTTTTTAAAAAAAATTGCCTTAAGATTGATGAACACCTTTTGTTCTTCAGCATAGTAGAAATAGTAATCCTTACTTTCTTTAGGATGCCATATAAATAGACACTTATCAGATCAGGATCCAAGCTTATCTGTATGCAAATGTTTGACATAGGTGTAGGATTTGGTGTGGTGCTTCCAAGCCTTGGGAGGCCACAAGAGGAGCCAGGGTATTGGCTCCAAAAAGTCTAGGATAGGTATGAGTCCTAGGGCTAGGACAAGAGTTATCCTAGGTGAAGGTGGCATGTAGCCCTACATGGACTCGCGGTTCATATGTGAGAACATTGAGAGGCTTGGTAGGTGCTCTGAAGATCTAAAACATAAGATGGAGCAAAGAACCAAAGTCAGAAGAAGAATCAGCTAAGACAAGGGGCTGATGCATAGGTGGGCTGGCTTAGATATGTAGTCAAGTTGGCTCGGGTTGAGATCGAGTTAGCGTGGGGTGCAGTCGAGCCGACTGTCTCAGGTAGACATAGGGTTTGGGTGAGACGCAGTCGAGCTAGCGTGGCTTCTATGTGAGCTAGCTCGATGGTGGCGAATAGAACTGGACAGAATTTTCTGTTTGGATCTAGGATAGGCTTTTATCCTAGGGTCTTAAGGCCTAGACCAATAAGGTCTTAAGGGGGGCTAACTCATGTATGGGTCAGGATTAGATCCAGAGAATGAGAGCATATGAGACATATGTACATGGGCTCGGTGAGTGCTTTCATGTATTGGGTTAGCCTAGGAAAGTTTTTCAATTGGGGTCCGAATTTATTAGGATTCATGTAGTGTAACAGAAATCCTAAGATATATAAACCCAGGTAATATATCTTTTACAATAAGATAGAATATAATTGAGCTTTTCTCCATAATTCTCTTCTCTCTTCTCTCTCTGGTTCCAACTTTAAGCCCTAAGGTGCTGCCCATCTACTATGTTCTTCTTCCCCAATAATTGGTATCAGAGCAGTATCAAGATCCAACAATTGGTATCAGAGCCTGATTGAGCAACAAGAAGGAAGAAGATCAGATTTTAGTATAGATCAGCAGCAAGGTTCAGATCTAAGATTTTCTCTAGGCTTCATGAGGAAGAAAGAGATTACAGGACTGCTGTCCATCATCCCTAGTCAAGGTATTTTTTTAGATCTATCTGTTTGCTATCTTTTTATTCCTACGATCATAGAGAACAATGGGTTGAAGGTAGGATTTGAGAAGTTTGATGAAAAGGGCATGTGTCACGATTAGGGCTTGTCTGGCAGATAAGGTGCTATATGGCATGTTGGAGGAGAAGTCACCTAAGGGTTTATGGTTGAGGTTACATCAATTTTAGATGGGAAAGAACATGTGGAACAAGTTGATGCTAAAGAAGCAACTATATAGCCTTCGGATGCAAGAGAACGAGGATGTTGCAGGGCATATTCAGTGGTTCGATCGGATGAGCATGTATTTGCTCAACATTCGGGTGGATCTCAAAGAGGAGGATAAAAGTTTATTGCTACTATGTTCACTATCTAGGAGCTTCAATCCATTGGTAACGACGTTGCTGTATGCTAAGGAGACATTAGTGTACGGGAGATCATATCAGTGCTAAGGTCCAACGAGTAGCGAGAATGGATGACTAAGTGGAAAATCTTCCAAGAGTTTGGTGAAGCAAGGCACTTTAAGCAAAAAATCTTCTAGGAGTGTAGGAAGAAAAAGGGTCAGCAAAGGGGCAGTAAGGGATCCAAGAGATGCTTCAAGTATGGTGAAGCAAGGTACTTTAAGCGGGAGTGTCCACTTTGGAAGAAGTGCAAGAGAGGAGAAAGATCTAATTCCATCGATTCAATCACTAAGAGTGAAGAGTCGAATGAGCTCTTGGTGATCTTAGAGGAGTCCGCAGGGTGTGGTGTATCCAAGATGGCTTCGAACGGGTCTGCGGAGTGCAGATGATCTGAAGGGGCTGTGACGATGTTCGAGGTGTAGCAGCAGGCTCAGTAGTGCAGCGTTGAGTGGTTGTCCTCAGGAGACTTGGCTATAGAGTCAGCTTCTATGGCATCAGGAGGACTTTGGTTTCAGGTGGAGCACCAAGTAGAAGTGGCTTCACAGTTGGAGAAAGATGTGACACGAATTCAGAGCAGAGGAGTGCATGAGGACCAATATCTTGGCACCAATGCCAGATATGCACAGTTTCAGGTGGAGCAGCATGTGCGGGATGATAGGCAAAGTTTTGAGGAGACCGTGACAGGGTATGCAGCAAGCATTGGTATAGGATTGCTGTAGATTCTTTAGAAAAGTTCAGGATAAATGGTGCAGCTGCTAAGCAGAAGGGTGCCTATAATTTTTAGGATGGTGCATAGGAGTAAGCTAAGATCTTTAGCGGTGGAGGCGGTCATCCCAAAGGCCTCAAAGAAAGCTCAGCAGCTAAAGAAGAATGGCGGTGGCATGGTGTGCACAAAGAGCTATCAGGGCATGCAGCGATAGTTGGATTGTGTAGGGGAACATTGTCAGGTGTGCCAAGGCTTGGGCACACCAAGGTGGAGATTGTAGGATTTGGTGTGGTGCTCTCAAGCCTTAGGAGGGCACAAAAGGAGCCAAGGTGTAGGCTTCGGATAGTCTAGGACAGATATGAATCCTAAGGCTAGGATGGAAGTTGTCCTAGGTGATGGCAGCATGTAGCCCTGCACGGACTCGAGGTTTAGGTGTGAGGACCTTAAGGGGCTTGGTAGGTGCTCTGGAGATCTGAAACCCAAGATGGAGCAAAGGACCAAAGTTAGGAGAAGAATCAACTAAGATAAGGGGCTGACACATAGGCAAACTGGCTCACATATGCAGTTGAGCTGGCTCGGATTGAGATCGAGCCGGCTCAGAGCGCAGTCGAGCCGACTGTCTCAAGTAGACAGAAGATAGGGTTCGGACAAGATGCAGTCGAGCCAGCTCAGCTTCTGAGTGAGCCAGCTCGATAATGGTATGGGTTCTTTTGTTTGGATCTCGGATAGGCTTTTATCCTAAGGTCTTAAGGCTTGAACCAATAAGATCTTAAGGGGGGCTAACTCATGTATGGATCGGATTTAGATCCATGGGATGAGAGCATATGAGACATATGTACATTAGCTCGGTGAGCTTTCAACTAGGGTTTGGGTTTATTAGAGTTCATGTGGTGTAACAGAAATCCTAAGATATATAAACCTAGATATTGTATCTTTTACAATAAGGAGAAATGTAATTGAGCTTTTCTCACTAACTCTCTTCTCTCTTCTCTCTCTGGTTCCAACTTTAAGCCCAAAGGTGTCGCCCATTTACTTTATTCTTCTTCCCTAATAATTAGTATCAGAGTGGTACCGGGATCCAACAATAGGCTGGACAACCCCAAACCCACAGGTGAGAGAGTGTAGATCTATACCCAGTCCATATCTCATATGGAGTTTTTGCGATAGATTTGCTCGGTACATTATTCAATATATAATATGCAGTCTTAAGAGCATAACCCTAAAATGAAACAAGCAGACTAACAAACCCCATCATGGATTGAACCATGTCCAATAATGTTCGATTTCTCCTTTTCAATATATCATTATGCTATGGTGTCCAAGGAGGAGTCCACTATGATAGAATCCTATTCTCTTGTAGATATGTCAAGAACTCATTGGATAGATATGAAGGAACCAGATCTAGGATTTTAGGACTAAATCTTGAAACTTTTTCAAGATTAGGCAGCGAAAGATTAAAATTAATCAAAATTAATCTAAAATATACTAGATCTAAGATCTTATTATATGACTATTGCATGGTATTTAAATCAAAAATTAAAAATTAAATAAGAAAGAAAAGGTTGATCATATCAACCTAGATCTATACTACATCTAATGCAGCTATAAAATAACAGATCGAATCTGTTACCTAAGCAAGTTAGATGTTCTAACTTGCTAATCTAGGCTTGAGGATGAAGTCATGATCTGTACACACATCCAGTCTCTAGGAGTCGTCTACACAAGCCCACAAACATGATCAGAGATCCTGATGCAGGAAATTAGCACAATATGCTAGCATTGTGCTGATCTCTCTTCGACGGTTGATCCGATGCTTTCTTCTTTGAAACTTGGATATTCCAAAATATAAAAAGAAAAAAAAAAAGATTTGTGATGATGAGACACCTCTCAAAAGCTCATGAAAAGGGAGGAAGAGATCTGGAACAAAAACCCTAGAAGAAGATCCTCTTCTTCTTCTTTGTTCTTTTTCTAGATACCCTAATTTGTGTTTTTAATATATTTGTGATCTAGATGAATTTTTCTCTAATTCTTTTACACCAAAGAGAAATCTTAAGTTCCTACAATCCACAAAAATTTTAGCAAAATATTTTCTTTAAATAAAGAGATATGCAGAATCAAAGTTAGGTCAAAAACCTAGACTAGGAAGGACCAAATAAGGGAAGTTGTTGGGGCACCCAACTCTTGGGTGCCCCACCACTATTTTTCTGCCATAGACCAGCAAGGGAGGATGCAAATAAACCCAAAAAAAAAAAGTGTGTGAGAGAGAGAGAGAGAAATAAGGGAGGTGGCGGTATGAAGGGAAGGAGGACTTTTAGTTGACTAGGAATTCTATCTCATGGGTGCCCCACCATTTTTTTTCTGCCATAGACCAGCAAGGGAGGATGCAAATAAACCCAAAAAAAAAAGTGAGAGAGAGAGAGAGAAATAAGGGAGGTGGCGGTATGAAGGGAAGGAGGACTTTTAGTTGACTAGGAATTCTATCTCATAGAATCCTAAGCGAAATCAACTTCCCCTTTTGACTTAGTCATGCAACAAACCTCCATATGAGAAATAGAAGAGAGAAAGGGGGCATGAGAAGCCTTTGTGCATGGGGAATTTCACATCAAAATACAAATAGAAAGGGGTGGGGCATGAGAATTAGGTGGCGCAAGGAATAGGGAGTCCTAGTCACACTTAGGCTCCTGTTTTGACCTAGTCAAATAAGGTCTTTTAACCAAATAAAAATAAGAGTAATCCAACCCAATTAAATAAGGCCCTAACCTATTTAAGAACTTATTTAAATTAGATTAAATTATATTTAATTTTAATTTATTTTCTAATCAAATTTGAAAATTGGGTTGACCCAAGTCCTAGTTAGACTAGGACTAGTTCTTCTTTGCACTTGGCTTATCCAATAAACGAATTGAATTTGATCCAATCAAGCCCAAACCAAATCTAATTAAATTATATTTAATTAAACTTAATCTCAACCTATTGGCTTCATTAAATTAAGCCAATTAGCAATCGAATTGCTAATTAATCCTCCTACAACACTTGCACTAGGTCAAACATCAACCGTATTGATCGTTTAACCCTAAAATGATTCTAAATCGCTGATCAACCATCCGATCGGAATGTGAACTCTAATGTGTGTGAACTCATAGGTTTGAACCTAAGCTGGTAGTATAGAAATAAATTTTTATACTAATTAAAATGACCACTAGCAATGATACCTGATGGCCGGATTGGTCGAAGGTGTAGAACACCATCCTTAGAACCCATGCGGATATAGTTTTCATATAATTCATCTCCTTGACCATAATGCTCGTAGGATACCTTAGAGTTTAACTATCAACTCTGATTAGGTTGTCCACATTGTATTTAAAAATATCAAATCCATCTGATGGATTATCTTGGCCATGGTTTCGCTATATTGAAATGTAGTGATATATTCTTCTCCAACTCTTGGAGTGGTCAATTCCATTTTGATCACACTCCGACTTCGTAAGTACTTGACTATGCCTAGAAGCCTTCCGTTGCTGAATTAGAAATTCAGTTAGTCCGGTATCAAAGTATAGTGAGTTGCTTGCAAGTCTCTGAGGCAATCTCAGGTCTAAGGGATACTTATATCTATATTTCATCAGAGACATTCTCGACAGCAGAATGCTCTGAAGTTGATGACGTTCAATGATGATGTACTTATACATCTCACCTATATGCCATACCAGTGTCTCCACACTCCTTGGTTAAGAGGATAACTAACCTATATGCATATAGCGATCTATGCTCGATAGATGCTGTCGTCCTAATTAACAGCTTATCATTTAGTCATGAACAAATTTAAGGACTAATTGGTAAATTCTCTCTTTATCAAAACTAAATAGTCCTAAGGACTTCATCACAATAATGGAGTTCATTAGAAGATATAAACTTATGATGAAAAAATATCAAAAAAATTTTTATTAATTAATAAATTAATTACAATATCTCAACCGTCAATAAGCTAATGATTGGCTTTGGGATACAATTTTCAACAACTCCCACTTATCCTAAAGTCACTCGGCACGGTATATAATATCCTTCTTTGACTTATGGTTGTCAAACTCCTTGATTGCTAGGGCTTTAGTAAAGGGGTCGGCTGAGTTCTCCTTTTCATCGATCTTCTGATAGTTGACGTCACCACGATCCATGATCTCATGGACCAAATGAAAGTGGTGCAAAATGTGTTTTATCCACTAGTGTGCCTTCGATTCCTTTGCTTGAGCTATGGCACTAGTACTATCATAGTAGAGTAGGATTGGGCCATCAATGAAGGATGCTACTCCAAGCTCGGTGATGAATTTTCTCAACCACACAACTTTCTTTATTGCATCTGATGCTGCCATCTAGTTTGCTTCGCAAATAGAGTCAGCCACTGTATGCTGCTTAGAACTTTTTCAGTAGATGGCTCCGCCATTTATAGTAAAGATATATTTCGAAACACTTTTACTATCATCATTGCCAAATTGAAAGTTGGAGTCAGTAAATCCTATAAGTTTTAGATCTGACTCACCATAAATCAACCATTGGTCCTTAGTATTTCTCAAATACTTAAGGATGGTTTTAACTATCTTTCAGTGATTTTCTTTAGGATCAGACTGGTATCTACTCACTACACTTAGTGAGTATGCCACGTCTGATCTCGTACATATCATTGCATACATAATAGACCCTACTATCGAAGCATATGAAATTCTACTCATATGCTCTCTCTCTTCAGGAGTTATCAGACAGTCCTTCTTAGAGAGAGAAATTTCTTGGCCTATCGAGAGATAGCTCTTTTTGGAATTCTTCATGCTGAACCTCTTCAGCATAGTTTCTATGTACGTGGACTGGGATATACCAAGCATCCTTTTAGATCTATCCCTATAGATCTTCATCCCTAGGATGTAGGATGCTTCACCCAAGTCCTTCATGGAGAACTGTGATGATAACAACACTTTTATTTCTTATAGTACAGGAATGTCATTTCCGATTAAGAGAATGTCATCCATGTACAAAATAAGGAATACCACTATTGGATTATTTGCCCATTTATAAATACAAGATTCTTCTCCATTCTTAATGAAGCCATACGTTTTGATCACTTTATCAAAACACATGTTCCAACTCCGAGATGCTTGCTTTAATCCATAAATGGATCTCTAAAGCCTGCACACCATGGACTCATCTGTGGATGTGAACTACTCAGGTTGTATCATATACACCTCTTCGATTAGCTCTCCATTTAGAAAAGCCATCTTCACATCCATCTGCTAGATCTCATAGTTCAAGTGGGTAGCTATTGCAAGTATTATCCGAATGGATTTGAGCATTGCCACTGGGAAGAATGTCTCATCATAGTCAATACCATAACATTGACGATATCCCTTGGCAACCAGACAGTCTTTATAGGACTTCACCTTTCCATCTGCGCCTCTTTTTCTTTTGAATACTCATTTACACCTAATGGGTTTAATCCCTTCAGGTGGGTCAACTAATGTCCATACATCATTAACCTTCATGGAATCCATTTTGGATCTCATGGCTTCTAGCTATTTCTCAAAGTTGGATCTCTGCATCGCATCCATATAAGTGATTGGGTCCTCATCATTCTCATCGAGTTCGATGGGATCACCATCCTAGACCAAGAATCCATAGTATCTATTTGGATGGTGCGGTACTCTACTGAATCGCATTAATGGTGTGGGTTCTTTAGGCTTTGGATCTAATCTGATCAAATCTGACTTAGGTCCAACATTCTATGTCGGACTTTCTACCTATTAAACTTCATCAAGTTCAATCTTAGAGGAAACAGTTTCTTCACTAAAGAACTCCTTTTCCAAAAAGGTTGTCCTAAGGCTGACGAACACCTTTTGTTCATTAGCATGGTAGAAATAGTATCCTTTGGTCTCTTTTGGGTATCCTATAAATGCATACTTATCAGACCTAGGTCAAAGTTTATCTATAATTATCCATTTGACATAAGCCGGGCACCCCCAGATCTTGAGGTGTGAAAGTGCTGGCTTACGTCCTGTCCATACCTCATATGGAGTTTTAACCAAAGATTTACTTGGAACCCTATTTAAAAGATAGCAAGCCAATTTCAGTGCATATCCCCAGAGGGATATCGACAAGCTAACAAAATCCATCATGGATCGGATCATGTCTAGCAGAGTTCAATTCCTCCTTTCAGATACACCATTATGCTGTGGTGTTCCTGGAGGAGTCCATTGTGAGAGAATCCCATTCTCTTCTAGATATGTGAGAAACTCACCAGAAAGGTATTCCCCTCCTCGATCAGATCGAAGAATTTTAATACTTTTTTTAGTTTATTTTTCTACTTCACTTTGGAATCATTTGAAGCATTTCAAAACGATATCCGACTTATGCTTCATTCAGATAGTATATATCCAAATCTAGATAGACATTGTTGAAAGTGATGAAGTAGACATATCTATCTTGTGCTACTAGTACTCATTCATCCACATATATCAATATGTACTAGTCCTAAGAGTTCAGTGGCTCTCTCACCTTTTTCAGTAAAAGGTGACTTAGTCATTTTACCAAGAAGATAAGATTCACAAGTTGGAAGTGATTCACAATTACTAAGTTCGAGGATATCCTCTTGAGCCAACCTGCTTATCCGTTCTAATTTATATGACCCAGTCTATAGTGCCATAAATAAATATATATCACATTATCTAACCTAGGATGTTTGCCAGTTGAATAGACTACATTAACAGGTTGTGATAACATATATACACCATTATTCAATTGTCCATAGAAAATAGTAACACCATTCACAATGACAGTACAAACTCATTTCTTTATTGAAATTTTATAATTGTTCATGGCCAAAAAGCCTACAAAAATGATATTTAAAAACAAACTAGAACAGAACTGACAATTGCTAAGAATAATGGTATGAGATTCAAATACAAGTTTCAAAATTTCTAAAGCTAGAATTGGAACTGGTCTTCCATCTCCAACATTCAGGAATCTCTTGCCTTGCTCGAATCTTCTACTGACCTACAACCCCTACAACAAATTGCAAATATGATAAGGGCTTTCGGTATCCAATACCCAGTTAGTAATATCACACATAGAGAAATTGCAAGGAGTTATCATATAAATACCTTACCCAGCAACAACTTGCTTCTTTCTCTGCCTGTTCGGATCTAGAAAGGCAATATACTAAGGACAGTTTCTCTTCCAGTGCCCTCGCTTCTTGCAGAAGAAGCATTTGGCCTGACTCTTATCGGGCTTGGTTTTTTGGGTCAGAGCCTGTACAGATGTCCTAGCCTGAACATGTACCTTCTTGGCTTTCTTCTTCTTGTTCTTCTTTCCTTTTCCAAAGGGTGGAGAATGAGAAGACGAACCTCCCACTAAGTTCACCAACTCTTTATGGAGCTGTTGATCCTTCTTAAAGTTCTGAAGTAACCCCAGTAACCTATGGTAGTCAACTTCAGGCTTTGACATTCTATAATGTATAAGGAATGGGAGATAAGACTTGGGCAGCGAGTTTAGTATTGCATCTTTTCCAAGTAAACGTGCAAGAAAAAGCTAAGCTTGTTCAAGCACTCTATCAGCTTGATCATGTACAGTACATGATCAATGATAGAGGCTCCATCCCATATTCTAGCACTGAAGATGGTGCAACTAGTCTTGTGCCTCTTAACGTCATCGGATGTGATAAAAGAGTCCTCGAACACTTGGAGCATTTCATTTGGCTGAGCTGTCTCAAACCTATGATTGAACTCATCACTCATCGCAGTTAGCATAATGCAGTGCATCATGGTTCGATCATTGAGCCACTTTTGATAAGTGTCTCTGATTGTTCCACGTGCATTGGTAGCTGGCTCCTCAGGTGCAGGATCTGTCAGCACATATAGGATCCGTTCATGCTCTAGGATAATATTCAACTTTTGTGCCAACTACCAAAGTTGGATCCCACCAACTTATCATTGTCCAACAATGATCGTAGCAATAGGAAAGTGGCCATATCTGCACAAAGAAAAAACATAACCTAATTAGTAATTAATTTATTAAACCTAGAGATTTGGACTTTAATCAAAAGGATCTTCCACTATTTTATTCGAATTGATAGCCTCTACCTCAAATTCGAGGAATTATCCTAATTTCTTAGTGGGTACTAGAATCCACACTGACTATACACAAGCCCAACTTTGGTTGGCCCACCCATGTACATCTAAGGGTAGGTTCATAATCAATTATTTCTTCAAATAATTTTTAGTAATTAAATTTTGCCCCAGCCCCTGATCAGTTGGCTTTGGCCTTCTTAGAAAAGGGTACAGTTAGGTCCAACTATTAACATGACCATACTTAGCCCATCCAACCAATGAATAATCAGGCCTAACTTTGGTTGGCCCACCTAACCACCATTTAGAATGATGTATCTAAGAGTGTTAGATATATGTGCCCTAGAAGCCAGAATTGGCTGACACTTGTAATACACTTCTAGGGGCAAAATTATAATTTTGACTAATATCAATAAAATAGGTTATTTTCTATCACATATGTGTATTTAATGTCCGTGATACATCCTTTGAGTTAATGGTAATGATAATTCATATTTTCAAGAGTTGAAAATTTAAGACATGAATAATCATTATTAACTTATAAAATGCTTCTAACCATAGGATCATCACGAGGATGGTGATTGATCCGGAAGGTTGGTGTACAATCGCTTCTCTTTAGTAGATGAGTCTTCAGTCTATGGTATGGAGACACCAGAGCAAGAGGTACTCATTAGAGAACGAGGGCACTGAGCGTGATCATCTCGAGTAGTCATTAGGGAGTCTACCTTCTCGTCAATGACTGACTCGATTATGCAGTAGTGTGTCTGGTTCTTTGACTTGAGATGCATCGGCAGTTCACCTTGAGGGTGTTGTAGTTTTACTACACCATTACTCGATCTCCTAGCCATTTGGAATCCTGAGATGTATGTTGGCTATAGCATGTTCATTGTAGAAACTAGATAGCATCAAGATGGAATCTATCTACCTCGGTGGTAAAGGAGCAGCCCTATGATGATCATAAGAATCAAGTCCAGAAGTCCATGGCCATGGCAGAGTGAAATAATAGAAAGAGTTTCTATTTAGGTTTTCACATTGGACTTGAATTGAATGATTACATCATATGACAGAGACTAGGGTTTGATGAGTTCACCTTAACCCTAATCTGATTGGGGCTCAAGATAGAAGAACTTAATCACACAGGTAACTGCACCAAGTGGTTCGCATTCAGCTCTGATGGGTTGCCACCATATACTGCTAGGTGTCACTGGTGGATTTTGGGAGCAATTAGAATGATTTAGATGATCGATCATTCTAGCTATTCGAATCAGAAGAGTTCTGATTTATCGAAAGGAGTTTCGAAGATGTCGATGATAGAGATCATGACATATCCCATTACCATATAGAATCGAACCTAACTGGATCACACAAACAAGGATTTGAAACTGGTGATCATCAATTGAACTAGTCCAGTTCAATTAATCTGAATGAGATTCAATTAGGTTCAAGGAAATCGTGCTAGCACTCGATTAAACCTAACGTTCTTCTTTTACTATCATAAATAGTTATCCTGACTGAGCCAAAAGAGTTTGTGCTCGATCAGAGGCCTTCATTTCTTCTGACTAGAGCTTGTCGAAGTTAGAAAAGGTTGTCTTATTTTGTAAGACATTACCTGCCATTTTTGATCACCTACCATTTCTCATCCTTTGACTTTGGTCAAAAGTTGACCTTTGACTGGTCAAACGTTGACCATTGACACTTTGACTTTTGTCCACATATCACGCACCTATTGGAGAGCTGGTAGGGGCCTATCCCCCTACAAGAACCTGGCAAGGAGGAGGGCACATGCCACCCTTGGTGTGTGCCCAAGTTGGAGGCGCCTAGGAGTCCATGTTGATAGGGACTCCATCTCCTTTTTGGATTTCAATTAGAGTTCTCCTAAGAACCAACTTTGACTGGTCTTAGGCACCCTCTAAGGAGGAATCCAGGGGACTCTATTCCCACCAATCAGATTTAGATTTGATTTCACAAAGAGTTGTGATTGGTTGGAAAGAAGAGGAGTTGGATCATAGATAGTCTATAAATAAGACCCTACGCCCAACTCAAATTAAGATTGGAGAATTGAAATCCCACACCCCAAGGCTACCTCTCTCCTCTTCCTCCATGCCAAACCCACCTTCTCCCTCTCCTCTCCATGTCCAAAAGTGTTTTGGACCTTAGTTGGTGCAATCCTGATGAGAGAAAGGCGACTGAAAGCTAGAAGGCTGCACTGCTGCAAAGGACAACTGCTGATCTTCAAAAGGAGTTTTGAAGATCCTCCAGATCAGATCAAGATCTAATTTTTGAAGACATGATAGAGAAGAAGAGGATCTCCAGATCCAGCCTGAGTGGATACTGGTAGAGGCCAGGCACTTGCGTGGCTAGATCCAGAACCTTCCGCTGCTCACAGGATCATCATCGGATAATAGGATTACCCACTTTAAGGTAAATTAAATTTGGTTTAATTTATCTAATTTTATTTTAATTATTAAATTAATAAAAATTAGATCTAAAATATTCTAGATCTGATCTAGATCAAAGAAAAAAAATTTGAAATATATCTCTTGATCTGATCAGATCTAAACGAACCTGGTCCAGAAAATCAGAATTTTCCTTCAAAGAGGATCATATAATGAATGATAATTCCATCAACTGATAAGCAGCAGGCCTTTGGGCCTCCAATGATTATCCAAATGATGGACCCATTATCATCCATTTTAATGGGAGGCTATGATCCAGTTATCATATAACTATTTTATTTTAGGAACCTAATAATTTTAGAGGATTTATTTATAGAAGTGAGTAGGTTAGATTAACCAGCTTGTCATAATCCTCTCACTGGTTTCACCAAGTTAGCTTAAGGGAGACCACTAACAGGTTGGTCTAAGAGCACCTAAATCAGTCACACTGATTTACCTAGCTAACATGGGTTAACTCAAATTGTCAAATGATCTGATTAAAACTCAATCTCACCACAAGACCAGGTAAGTGAGATCGATGGAAGGGACTGCCAAAGCTTGCCTTAGACACCATCGAAAATGGCCAGGTAAGTGGGCTGCCAATTAAAAACCATCGATCATATGTGCCAAACTTACCTTAGACACCAACTGGTTTAATTAGTCTTGATTAGATCAACCTAACAGTTCGAGCTAGATCTCTTAGCCAAGAATCAAGTCCATTTGGTTTTTGTTAAAGACATGGACTTGACCAACTACAACTATTATAATTGATCTAGAGAATCCTTAACCTAATCTAAGACAACAATTGATTAGATTTAGTCAATTCTCTAATTAAGTCCATTCTTTAATATAACCTTAGGTCTAATCCAATTAATGGACCTAATCCCCACTAACCCATTAACCCAATGTGTTATGCTTCGTGTCATAAGATCTTCAATTTACAATCCTAGAACCTAATCAAATAACTTCTTAATTCTTAATTAAGTTTTAGATAGAGGATTGAGGTTTGGCTTTTTAAAAATAATTTTTATATTTAAAATATTTTTACAACATGGTTCAATCAACTAAGTTGCATGTTTGATTCATAATCAATATGCAAGTAAAATAAATATAAATCTACTTTACATCTAATCTAAATAGGTTCATATAATTGAAATAGTTTCAATAATAATCAATCATAAATCTTTCTAGATCAAATCTAACATATTTATGATGATTAAAATTAGATTAAAATACTTTTAATCTGATCACAAAATTTTTTAGATCTAATCTAAAATTTTATGATCAATATTTTAGATCAGCACGTACTAGGACAACCTATCTACTGTAAAGGATAAACCTTACAGTAGGACAATCTTATGGCAGTCCATGCAATCTAAAATATTTTACTTTTAGATTTAAAATTATTTTAAATATATTAAATTATAAATAATATTAGATTAAATCTAATAAATTTTTTGATTAGAGTCAGATCATCATGAACTAGGATAATCTTTTCACTGTAAGGGGTAAACCTTACAGCAGGACAACCTTATGGCAGTTCGTGAGATCTAAATTTTTTTAATTTTAAATTTAATAATTAAATTATAAATTATATTTAATTTAAAAAATAATCTAAATATGCACAAAAATTATGTAATAAGAACCTGCTCTGATACCAATTGAAGGAACTAAATCTAGGGTTTTAGGACTAGACCATGAAACTTTTTCAAGATCAGACAATGAAAGACTAAAATCAATCAAAATTAATCTAAAATTTTTTAAATATAAGATCTTATTATATGATTATTGCATGGTATTTAAATCAATAATTAAAAATTAAATAAGAAAGAAAACGTTGATCATATCAACCTAGATCTATACTACATCTAATGCAGCTATAAAATAATAGATCGGATCTATTATTTGAGCAAATTAGATGTTCTAAGTTACTGATTTGGGTTTGAGGATGAAGTCATGAGCCACACATGCATATGACCTCTAGGAGTCATCCACATGAGCCCACAAATATGATTAGAGATCTTAACGCAGGAAATCAGCATAGTATGCTAGCACTGTGCTGATCTCTCTTCGACGGTCGATCCGATGCTTCCTTCTTTGAAACATGGACACTACAAAATACCAGAAGAAAAAAAAAAGATTTGTGATTCTGAGACACCTCTCAAAAGCTCACAAAAAGGAAGGAAGAGATCCAGAACAAAAACCCTAGAAGAAGATCCTCTTCTTCTTCTTTATTCTTTTTCTAGATACCCTAATTTGTGTTTTTAATATCTCCATGACCCTGATGATTTTTTCTCTAATTATTCTACACCAAAGAGATCTCTCAAATATCTAAAATCTATAAAAATTTTAGTAAAAAATTCTTTTTAAATAAAGAGATATGCGGAGTCCAAGTTAGATTGAAAACCTAGACTAGGAAAGACCAAATAAGGAAAGTTGTTGGGGCACCCAACTCTTGGGCACCTCACCTTTTTTTTTCTGACATGGACCAGCAAGGGAGGATGAAAATAAACCAAAAAAAAATATGTGTGAGAGGGAAAAATAAGGGTGGTGGCAGCATGAAGGGAAGGAGGACTTATAGTTGACTAGGAATTCTATCTCATAGAATCCTAAGCGAAATCAACTTTTCCTTTTGACTTGGTCATGCAACAAACCTCCATATGAGAAATAGAAGAGAGAAAGGGGGCATGAGAAGCCTTTGGGCATGGAGAATTTCACATAAAAATACAAAGAGAAAGGGGTGGGGCATGAGGATTAGGTGGCGCAAGGAATAGGGAGTCCTAGTCACACTAGGACTCCTATTTTGACCTGGTCAAACAAAGTCTTTTAACCAAATAAAAATAAGAGTAATCCAACCCAATTAAGTAAGATCCTAACCTATTTAAGAACTTATTTAAATTAGATTAAATAAGATTTAATTTTAATTTATTTTCTAATCAAATTAGAAAATTGGATTGACCCAAGTCCTAGTTAGACAAGGACTAGTTCTTCCTTGCACTTGGCTTATCCAATAAACCAATTAGATTTGATCTAATCAAGCCCAAACTAAATCTAATTAAATTATATTTAATTATACTTAATCTTAATTTACTGGCTTAATTAAATTAAGCCAATTAGTAATCAAATTATGAATCGATTCTCTTGCAATACTTGCACTAGGTCAAACATCAACCGTATTAATAGTTTAACTCTAAAACAGTTCTAAATCGCTGATCAACCATCCGATTGGAACAAAAACTCTAATATTTATAATCTCATAGGTCAAAACCTAAGTTGGTAGCATAGAAATAAATTTTTGTATCAATCAAAGTGATCATCTAGTAATGATACCCGACGATCGGATAGGTCGAAGGTGTAGAACACTATCCTTGAACCCATGTGGATATAGTTTCCATATAATTCATCCCCTTGACCATAATGCTCGTAGAACATTTTAGAGTTCAACTATCAACTCTGATCAGGTTGTCCACATTGTATTTCAAAATATCAAAACCATCTAATGGATTACCTTGGCCAAGGTTTTGCTATATTGAAATATAGTGATACATTCTTCTCCAACTCTTGGAGTGGTCAATTCCATCTTGATCACACTCTGACTTTGCAAGTACTTGACTATGCCTAGAAGCCTTTCTTTGCTGAATTAGAAATTCAGTTAGTCTGGTACCAAAACACAGTGAGTTGCTTGCAAGTCATTGTGGTGGTCTCAGATCTAAGGGATACTTATACCTATATTCCATCAGAGATATTCTCGATAGCAGAATGCTCTGAAGTTGGTCACGTTCAATGATGATGTACCCATACATCTCATCTGTATGCCATACCAGTGTCTCCACACTCCTTGGTTAAGAGGACAACCAACCTATATGGTATATAGTGACCTATGCTCGATAGATGCTGTTGTCCTAATTAATAGCCTATCATTTGGTCGTGAACAAATTTAAGGACTAATTGATAAATCCTCTCTTTATCAAAACTAAATAGTCCTAAGGACTTCATCATTATAATAGAGTTCATTAGAAGATGTAAACTTATGATGAAAAAATTATCAAAATTATTTTTATTAATTAATAAATCAATTACAATATCTCAACCATCAATAAATTGACGATTGGCTTTGGGACACAATTTCCAACAAGATATTCACCTCCTCGATCCGATCGAAGAGTTTTAATACTCTTCCTAGTTTATTTTTGTACTTCACTTCGAAATCATTTGAACATTTCAAATGAATCTAACTTGTGTTTTATCAAATAAACATATCCATATCTAGATAGATCATCTGTGAAAGTGATGAGATAGTAATATCCACCTTTGGTACCTCTGCTCATTGGTCCACATACATCAGTATATACTAGATCTAAGAGCTCAATAGCTCTCTCACCTTATTCAGTAAAAGGTGACTTGGTCATTTTACCAAGAAGACAAGATTCATAGGTTGGAAGTGATTCGTAATCACTGACTTCGAGGATTTCCTCTTGAGTCAATCTATTTATCCTATTCTTATTTATGTGACCTAGCCTAAAGTGCTATAGATAGGTATCAGAGATATTATCTAATCTAGGGTATGTTTTAGAAGTGTACATTATACTCATAGGCTATGATAAGATGTAAATATCATTTCTTTATTGTTCTTGCATTATTGTAACATTATTCATATTAATGTTACAATAATCTCTCTTTATTGATAAATAATAACCATTTTTGGCCAAAAGGTCAACAAAAATTATATTTATTAGAAAAGAAGGACAATAATGATATTCCTTTAAAGAAATGATATTACTATTGAAAATAAGTTGAATTATTCCCTAAGCTTGAACTGGAACAGACCTTCCATCTCTAACAATTAGGAATCGCTCATTATTTTCAAATTTTCTACTAACTTGAAGTCCTTGCAACGTATTGCAAATATGGACTGAACTTCTGGTATCTAATACCTAGATAGTTATTGTCATCCACAACATTCCAGGCATCACCTAGCTCTGATACCAAATTATTATCCCATGATATCGCTCGAACACCAATCATTTTTGACATCACAAGCATTGATACCATGTTGCAGAAGCTCCTAGTCTTTAGCATGGACTTGAAGGAACCTATGACATTCTCTATGGGCAGTAAACCACTGACCCTCCACCTAGATCTGTGATGGGACGCCTCCCTCCTTGAGCTTAAGGAAGACACCCCCTTCTCTAGGGCTTCTTCAAGAACCCTGGGGTGGAAACTCTAGAAAGAAGTGAAGAAGAGAGAATTGAGAAAGAAAAGGTCTGTATTCCACAGCATTCACCGCATTATGAAATCCTAATACAATCTATGTATTTATACATAGCCATTAGGTCGGACCAAAAAACTTCCTAACTAACCCAATACATGAAAGCACTCACCGAGCCCATGTGCACCCATTTCTTCCATGCTCTCATCCTCTGGATCTAGATCTAACCCATACATGAGCTAGCTCCCTTAAGACCTCTTGAACCAGTCCTTAAGAACCTTAGGATCAATCTAGACCATAGCCCAAAATAGACCCTCATATAACTCTGCCCACACACTGAGCCGGCTCAGTCTCAGCATTGAGCCGACTAAGTTCCACTGGGTTGGCTCAGTTTGAAACTAAGCCAGCCCAGTCCTGTGCCGTGTCAGTAGTTTCGAATGCTTAGCTCTTTGTTTTGCCTATGCTCTGAGACTTAGCCGACCTAATTTTGGACTAAGCCGGCTAACCTACAGAAAATCTTTTTTCTATAGTCTTGATTCCCCAGCTTTGGTTCCTTGCTTCACCTTAAATTCCAGGTCTTTCAAGCACCAAGCAAGCCCTTGAAATCCTCAGAGCCAACACCCTGACTCCTCTTGTGGCCTCCCAAGGCTTGGGAGTACCATAAATCCTCATAATCTCCACCTTGGTGCTCCCAAGCCTTGGCATACCCCTCAGCAATGTCCTCCTGCATGATCACACTATCCCTACGCACTCGACGGCATCTATGCAAACATCACCTTCGTCAATCCTCTTCAACTATTGTGCACCTTTGAGGCCTTTGGGATGACCGCCTCCACTGTTGAAGACCTTGGCTTGCACCTCTACACCATTCTAGAATTGTAGGATCCCTTTTGCTTAGCAGCTGCATCACTTTTCTTGGACTTTTCGGAAAAGCATGCAACATTCTTGTATCGATACTCACTGCAAACCCTGACATGGTCTCCTCAAAACTATGCCTGTCCTCCTGCACATGCCGCTCCACCTGGAACTGTGTATCACCAACGTTGGTGCTAGGATATTGATCCTCCTGCACCCCTCTACTCTGAACTCATGTCAAATTCCTCTCTAATTGTGAAGCCACCTTTCTGGAGCTCCACCTATATCTAAAGTCCATCTGATGTCGTAGAAGCCGACTCTATCATCGAGTCCCTCGAGGCCAACCATTCAACGCTACACTACTGGGTTTGTCGTTGTACCTCGAACATCATCACTGCCCCTTCGAACCCTCCGCACTCCGTGAACCCCTTCGAAGCCATCTCAGATACCTCCACAACCCATGAGCACCTCCAAAACCTAAGAGCTCATCCAACTCTTCTTAATCTAGCAACTAAATCCTAGAAAATTCTATCCTAGTTGTTCTCTTCTGCCCCTACACTAACCATCGCTTCAGTTGCACCCAAAGAACCATCCTCCACCTGAACCATGACTTCTTCTAGTGCTTCTATGGAAGAAACCTGATCCATGATACTTTAGATTGCTAGATGCCTCTAGCTCTCCCTGATACCTACTTTCGATCTTTCTGAGATACCACTAACACTCTCTATTGAGATATACTCCTCGACTGCAGTACCGTCGAGCCTCTCTCAGCTCCTATGCCTCTAAGGTAGCGCTCTTGCAGCACTCCAACACTTTCTGACTTATCTCTGCGCTGCTCTACAGCCGTCCAACCCTGCCCAAGTGGACCTCTATGGATAATCCATCTCCATCATTTCCAAGGCTTCACAAATCTAAATCCATATTCTGATCGAACCGCTGAATACATCTCTAACTTCTTTCTTACCTTTAGACACAGAAGGACATATAGTCACTTCTTCAGCCTTCTTTCAACCATTATCCCTTGGAAAACCTCCCTTCAATAGCCCTACACTGCCCATCTTCCTAGAGAATCTTAATGCTCTCTGCTGAGATACCTCTCTTGACTGTTGCATCGTCGAGCCTCTCTCAACCCTGCATCTTCATGGAAGCGCTACTGCAGCACTCCAGCACTTTCTGCTTGTCACATAACCATCATATATCCTGACCTTTTTACCAAGATCGACCAGCAAATCATGCACCCAATCCTTCCATCCTAAAAAAATCTCTTTTTGTTAATCCTCTCAACCTCTACCTTCAACCTGCTGCTTTTGATTGGCCAAGCCATAGCAACAACAAGATAGATTTGAGACATATCATGGAATCTTTGTGTAGATTTCTGATTTAATCTTATACGACTTCTTCTTTCCTTTCATGCACTATCAGGCTCTAAAATCTGGCTCTGATACCATATTGCCATCCACAATATTTCAAGCATCACCTAGCTCTGATACCAAATGTCGAGAATACACGCTCTTCCCATACGGATCAGCATGGCCATCGATGATTAGCCAAGCAACAAGGAAGTACTTCTCAAAGATTAATGCGAAAGCATGATCAAATAATTTAAGAAATAGAGAAAAAGAGAAGAAGATATTTTTGGAAGAAAAGAGCTTTTATTCAGTATATTTTAGCACTCTTACAACCTTGACCTATTTTTAGTATATATACTTTACAAAGGATCAAGCCCAAGCTCATAGAAAAACTCTCCAAATCCAAACAATCCACGCACACAAAATAATAACCTACAAAAACTGAGCCAGCCTAGTTTCAACACTGAGTCGGCTAAGTTTCATTGGATCGGTTCAGTCTAAAACTGAGCTAGCCTAGTCCTGTGTTGTGTCAGTAGTCCCGAATGCTCAGCTCTCTATTTTGCCTATGCTCTGAGACTTAGCCGATCTAGTTTTAGACTGAGCCTGCTAACCTGCAGAAAATCTTCTCTCTATAGTCTTGATTTCTCAACTTTGGTTCCTTGCTTCATCTTGAATCCTAGATCTCTGAAGCACCAACCAAGTCCCTAGAATCTTCGGAGCCAACACCCTAACTCCTCTTATGGCCTCCCAAGGCTTGGGAGCACCATAAATCCTCACAATAGTTGTATCACAAATAGAGAAGTTATAAGGTGTTATCATATAACATCCTTGATCAGCAACTATTTGCTCTCTTCTCTTATTTAGCCTGTTGGGGTTATGGGAAGCAAGATACTAAGGACAGATCCTCTTTTAATGCCCCTGCTCTTTACAGTGGAAGCATTCTACCTGATCTAGGTTATTCTTGAACCTTTTATTTAAACTAGGCATAGAGACCCCAGCGTGAGCCACTTCATGCTACTAAACAATATTCAACTTATGATACTTATTTTCGAAGTTGGGTTCCATAAGTTGATCACTATCTAATAGTGAATGGAGCAACTATGGTTAGGATTTAACTACATAAAGGAGAATCAAAAATCTAATTAGTAATTGATTCATTAAACCTAAAGATTTAAACTTTAATCAATAGGTTTCTTCCACTATTTTATTCGAATTGGTAGCCTCTACCTCCAATTCGAGGAATTATCCTAATTTCTTAGTGGGTACTACAATCCACATAGACTACATACAAGCCCAACTATGGTTGGTCAGCCTATATACATATAAGGATAGGTTCATAACCAATTATTTCTCTAAATAATTTTTAGTAATTTAATTTTACCCCATGTATCTTTTAAATAGGCTAAGGCCTCCACTGAAAGTCCCGGTTAGGTCCAATCATTAACATGACTATACTTGGTCCATCTAACTAATGAATGATTAAGTCCAACTATGTTTGGTCAACCTAACCACCATTTAGAGAGATGTGGCCAAGAAATCATATTAGGAATGACGATTCGATTAGCCGATAAGCACCAAGCTTATGGGCCTCCAATGATTATCCAACTAATGGACTCATTATCACCCACTTAATAGGAGGCTATGATCTAGTTATCATCAAAACTATTTTATTTTAAGGATCTAATAATTTTAGAATATTTAATTGATTTGATTTAGAGAGAGAAGGTCAGATTAACCAGCTTGTTATGATCCTCCCACAGGCTTCATCAAGTCAGCTTAAGGGAGACCATTAAAAGCTAGTCTGGGAGCACCTAAATCAGTCATACTAATTTACCTAGCCGACATGGGTCAGCTCGAATAGTCAAATAATCTGATCTAAACATAATTTCACCAAGAGGCCATGTACGTTTGATCGGTGGGAGGGTCTGCCAAAGCTTGCTTTAGAAATCATCAAAAATGGATAGATAAGCGGGCTGCCAATTAAAGAACACCAATCTAGTTTACCTTAGACAACAACTAGTTTAATTAGTCTCAATTAGATTAACTTAATAGCTCATGCTAGATCGTGTAGCCAAGAATCAAGTCCATCTTAGGTCTTGTTAGTACAGAATCTAGTTGACGTCGGAAGAAAGTTGGAGCTGGAGAAGATGAGGTCACCGTCGATGACCTACAAAATAAAGTCCAAACCAGAGTCGGGGGTGGTGGCTCCGGCAGGACACTCCGATGGTCAAGTCAGCTCTTCTGACCAACAAAAATGGAGCACTTAGAGAAATTTAGAGCAGCGTTTAGAACTTAGAAAGAAAACATATCTGAAGGATTTCTTTTATAGATAGAGTGTATAATAAATTGATAGTGACAGTTGTAACTACCTGATAGTAGGCCGTTCGGAACCATGTGGAGTCTATTATGGAGGATGAGTGGTCGTTGCCACGACGTGCCAATCTGTTAGGATTTAATAGTTGAAGATCAGATGGAATAGCTATCAGCAGTGAAGAGCTTCATGTTATAATAGTTCTGGAGAAGTTCAGACTTCTCTGAGGTTGTCCGCATGTAGGTTGTTTTGTGTTGGGCTGGGAGTTGAACTTATAGGGATGTTGAGGTCCTTCTGGATGACTGTAAGAAGTTCGATTGAAAGAAGTCCGCTTAGCAATTAAGAGAAAATTCAATTGAATGACACCATTTGGGCGACTGGAAGGAGTTCGGCTACTAGAATGAGCCTGGTTGGTGACTGGAGAGAGTTCGACTGGAGAGAGTCTTTTGAGGTGATCGAAAAGAGTTTGGCTGGAATTCTGCTGAAGGAGAAGTCCTGAAGAAGTTTGACTAAAGGGGGAGTTTAGAGGAAGTTCATCTGGAGGAATCCATCTTGAAGGAGCTTGTTGACGATTGAGAGGAGTTCGATTGGGCAATCTTTTGATGACTTGTGTAAACAACCTAAGGATGACGTTCTTTCGCCCATCCCTACCATGAGATCCAACTATTTAAGCTCGTCTAAGAGAAGTTTGACTGAGGTCATTCTGCCAATATTAGAAGAATTCGACCGCCGTCATGGCCTAATGCTGAGCTTGCTTGGGCGTGGGTCGCGATGCTTTGTGGGCTTCAGGATTTGCCTATGCAGTCTAGAAGATCAGTCGGTTATTTAAAGATCGACTGTCCGACGATTAGCTTGGAGCTGGATAACAAGCCAAATATCAGTTGGAGCGAGCTTAACCGCAACACAAGAGTTTGACTAGCGAAGAAGTTTGGAAGGAGTTCTATTTGAAGGAGAAATTCGAGAGGAGTTCTGTTGAAGAAGAAGTCTGGCTTGAAGGTCGACCATTCTAGGGATAATTGAATCCATGGTTGAAGCTCTTCTCCGATTATAAATGCCTTACAATCAGGCCTTAGGCTAAACTTTGGTAAGCACGGAGTTTATCGCCAACAATAGTCCTCCTAGTTCTAAGTTTCAATATTGAAGAAAGGGAGTACAAAAAAGATGACTGTCGAAGTCTTTTTCTGGGTTCCACACCAGTTGAATAGGACCTCTTAGCGTTTACCGCGCTGGCGTCGAAGTTTCTTTAATACAATTTGACCCAAAAAGATAAATTTTTGCAATTATCATCGAAGCTCTACCCAAGGTACAGCACAATAAAGGTTTCACCCATCGCCCTTCCTCTGCCATGATGAGTGGGACAAGTGTCAATCAAAGATCGGCTAGAGAATGAAGGAACCAAGTTTAGGATTTCATAGATAGATTTTGAAACTTTTTCAGGATCAGATAGCAAAAGACTTAAATAAATTAAATATATATTTAAATAAATATGTAAACATCTAGATCTCAGATCTATTACATGATCAAGGTATGATATTAAATCAAAAATTAAAAACATAAAGGAGAAGGAAAGGTTGATCACATCAACCTAGATCTACACTATATCTAATACAGGTATGAAATCAATAGATCAAATCTATTACTTGTGCAAGTTAGATGTTCTAACTTACTGATCTAGGCTTGAGGATGAAGTCACGAGCTGCACTCGCATCCAACCTCTAGGAGTCATCCACACGATCCTACGAACTCTGATCTGAAGTCCGATGTAGGAAATCAGCATAGCATGCTAGTACCATGCTGATCCTTCTTCGATGGTCGATCCGATGCTCCCTTCTTCAAAACTTAGACTCTTCAAAATATGAGAAGGAAGAGGAGAGTTTTCTAATCTAAGACTCTCTTAGAAAAAAAACTAAAAAGGAGGAGAGATGAAGAATAAAACAGCCCTAGAAGAAGACCCTCTTCTTCTTCTCTTTTCTCTCACCTAGACACCTAGTTTGGTGCCTATGGAAACCCCACACCCAAGGATCCTCTTTCTCTAATTTTTGTATACTCCAAACCTCTCCCAAAGCTCTATATTTCACAAAAGAATCAGACTAAAATTCATCCAAAATTTATATAAAAAGAAGAGTCCTTATCTAGGTCAAAAACTAGACAAGGCAAGACTAGATTTGGCAAGTGGATGGGGCGCCCAACTCTTAGGCGCCCCCACCTTTTTTTCTACCATGGACCAGCAAGGGGGGTGCACAAAAAATCCCACTTTTACCATGGAAATCAGAGGAAATAAAGAAGGATGGGTCGGCACACAATGGGAAGAGTTTTGAGTTGTTAGGATTCTATCATATAGAATTCAAACTCAAAATAACTTTCCATCAAAAAGGACATGTCCATAACTTATTCCAAATAAGTGGGAGAGGGAGAGAAAGAAGGGGCATGAGAATCTCTAGGCATGGAGAATTTTCATGTAAAAAAACAAAACAAAAGGGCATGGGGCATGAGGATTAAGTGGCGTAAGTGATAGGGAGTCCTAGTCACACTAGGACTCCTATTTTGACTTTGTCAAACAAGGTCTTATAATCAAATAAAATCAAGAACAAATCAACCCAATTAAATTAGGCCCTAACACATTTAAGGATTTAATTAAATTATATTAAATTAGATTTAACACTAATTTAATTTTTTAATCAAATTAGAAAATCAGGTTGACCCAAGTCCTAATTGAATTAGGACTAGTTTTTTCTTGCACTTGGCTTATCCAATAAACCAATTGAATTTGATCCAATCAAGCCTAAACCAAATCTAATTAAATCATATTTATTTAGACTTAATCTCAGTCCTCTGGCTTAATCAAATTAAGCCACTTAGCAATCTAATTGCTAATCGATCCTCTTGCAATACTTGTACTAGGTTAAACATCAATTGTATTGATTGTTTAACCCTAGAATGATTCTTAATCGTTGATCAACCATCCAATTAGATCGTAAGTTCTAATATGTATGACCTCATAGGTCTGAACCTAAGCTGATAGCATAGGAACAGATTTTTATACCAATCAAAGTGACCATCTAGCAATGATACCCGACGGTCGGATAGGTCGAATGTGTAGAACAACATCCTTAGAACCCATGTAGATATAATTTTCATATAATTCATCCCCTTGACCAAAATGCTCATAGGACACCTCAGAGTTCAATTGTCAACTCTGATCAGATTGTCTACATTATATTTCAAAATATCAAATCCATCTAATGGATTATCCTTGCCAAGGTTTTGCTATATTGAAATACAGTGATACATTCTTCTCCAACTCTTGGAGTGGTCAATCCCATCTTGATCACACTCTAACTTCGTAAGTACTTGACTGTGCCTACAAGCATTCTGTTACTAAATTAAAAATTCAGTTAGTCCGGTACCAAAGCATAGTGAGTTGCTTGCAGATCATTGAGATGATCTTAGGTCAAAGGGATACTTACACCTATATCCCATCAGAGACATTCTCAACAGCAGAATGCTCTGGAGTTGGTCACATTCAATGACGATGTACCTATACATCTTACCTATATGCCATACTAGTGTCTCCATACTCCTTGGTTAAGAGGACAACCAACCTATTTGGCATGCAGTGACCTATGCTCGATAGATGCTGTCGTCCTTATTAACAGCCTATCATTTGGTCGTGAACAAATTTAAGGACTAATTGAAAAATTCTCTCTTTATTGAAGCTAAATAGTCCTAAGGACTTCATCACAACAATGGAGTTCATTAGAAGATGAATACTTGTGTTGAAAAATATCAAAAATATATTTTATTTATTAATGAATCAATTACAAATATAAAGTAGCTCAACCATCAACAAGTTGATGATTGACTTTGGGACACATTTACCAATAGGGACGACCTATAATCATAACCACCTCGAGTTCTTTGAGGATATTTAAACCCATCTCCTTCCTTTAAGTCCTCATTTCGCCTGAGATATTTCCCCTCTTCCTTCTTCCTCTAATTTTCTTCCTTCTCCCATATGAGAGTTTTTGCTTCTTCCTGCATTATCTCTAGTTCCAGACATTCTTCCACTCAATTTTCATCGCGCTCATCATCTCCTTATTCTTTTCCGTTGACTTAGTCAGCTCCATAACCCTTCTTTTGATTATTTCCACATCTTTTGCTTCTTGTCCCTTTAGTTTCTCCATAGAAGTTTTTATACTTCATTTTCTCTAATTTTTTTGGTGTTTTCTTGAATTTACTTCGATCCGAATGTCTACCGAAGAATCCTAGACAATAGGTTCTGAAAGCCTGAGTCATCTAACCATAATGAATCCGACCCCTAAGGATACCAGGCATGTAGAGCTAGCCCATCCAGCCATCATTCCAAACACAATCCCTTACCAACTTCGGCATGAAGACCTTTCTCTAATCAGGATCTAGTTCGGGATTCCTTCTAATTTCAAACTCGAGCTCCCTGGTCCTAGTGGCCGAGCTTGCTCACCTCCTTCAGGCTGTATTTGTTTGTACACTGAAGCTTTCCGTGCCGAACTTAGGCTACCGATTCCATCTTTTGTAGTAGCCTTGTTTAGATTTTTAAATATTTCTTTTGCTTCCATAGTGCCGAACTTATTTAAGTTTATCATAGGATTTCTCTCTCTATGCATCATGGCTGATGTTCGATCGACCATCTCCCTATTCTGCAACTTCTTCATCTTCAAACACCACCCCACCACCAAGGATTGATGGTGTTGGAAAACTAGCAGGGTTCTAAGCATGCCTTTCAAATTTTTTTTGAAAAAATAATAATAGTGGAAGCAGAATTTGTCTAAATTAATTCAATGCATACAATGATCTAATCATGAAACCCTACTTTAGGATCTTTGACATATTAATATGTATTAAAAAATTAAAATATAATCAATCAACAAATCACATTTGCTGATCGATCTATATTCAGAATATAGTACCAGTGCGCAGGTAGATGAATCCCACAATCTGAATCCACCAGAAAATGCTCCCATCGTGCTGCAGCCGCATATGAGTCTAGCCTCTATGATGAGTCCACACAAAGCCCCTAATCCTAATCAACCCCTCTAGAGTGCTAGCTCCTCTCCGGGGCCTTTGATAGCCGACCTTCGTCGATCCAATCGATGAATTGCTTTTGATCTTCTGGATGCTCCAAAAATTAGAAGATCTATGGAGGAAGATGAGACAGTGATGAAGGCTGATGGAGATTTGACACTCAAACTCTTCACCCAAACCTAGAGTCTCCACTCTAGGATTCAGCACTCACACTCTTGATCCCTTTCTCACTTTGGAAAAACCCATGCTTAGATCAAAAATTTGTATGCTCTAATTTTTGTCTCACAAAATTCCATTAGAAAACCTCTTTCGCTTCCTCATGCATACCCTTCTCAGTGTTAGATATGTGTGCCCTAGAAGCCAGATTGGCTGACACTTGTAATACACTTCTAAGGGCAAAATTATAATTTTAACTATAAATAATAAAATAGATTATTTTCTATCACAGTGTGTATTTGAAAGTATCTGTGATACATCCCTTGAGTTAATGGTAATGATAGTTCATATTTTTAAGAGTTGAAAATTTAACATATGAATTTTCATTATTAACTCATAAAATACTCCTGACCGTAGGATCATCATGAGAATGGTGATTGATCCGAAAGGTTAGTATACGATCACTTCTTTTGGATAGATGAGTCTTAAGTCTATGGTATACAGACATCGGAGTGAGAGTACAGGTACTCGTTAGAGAATGAGGGCACTGAGCATGACCACCTCGCGCAGTCATCAGAAAGTCTACATTCTCATCAATGATAGGCTCGAAGCTGCAGTAGCGTGTCTGGTTCTTTGACCTGAGGTGCATCGGTAGTTCATCTTGAGGGTGTTATAGTTTGACTACACCATAACTCGGTCTCCTAGCTATTCAAAATTCTAAGGTATATGTTGGCTATAGCATGTTCATTATAGAAATTCGATTGCACCAATAGAGGATCTATCTACCTCAATAGATGGGGAGCAGTCCTATGATGATCATGAGAATCAAGTCTATAATCCCATGGCCATGGCAGAGTGAAATAATGAAAGAGTTTCTATTAGATTTTTCATATTGAACTTGAATCGAATGATTAATTCATATGACAAAAATTAGGATTTGACAAGATCACCTAAACCCTAATCCAGTCGAGGCTCAAGATAGAGGAACTTAATCACATAGGTAACTACACTAAGAGGTTTATTTTCAGTTCTGATAGGTTGCCACCATATACTGCAAGATGTCATTGGTAGATTTTGGGAGCAATTAGAATGATTTGGATGATCGATCATACTAGTTGTCTGAATCAGAAAAAGTTCTGATCTAATAGAAGATGTTTCGATGATGTCGATGATAGAGATCACGACATAGATCATTACCATAAGGAACTGAATCTAACTAGGTCACACAAACAAAGATTTGGATCTGAATATCATCAATTGGATTAACCCAGTTCAATTGATTTGAATAAGATTCAGTTAGGTTCAAGAAAATCATGCTAGCACATGATTGATCCTGATGTTCTCCTTTAACAATCATTAAAGCTTATCTCGATTGAGCCAAATGTGTTTGGATCACTCAAGAACCTTTAGTTGGTCTGACTGAAAGTTGTCTAGGTTAGAAAAGGATTGTCTTAATTTATGAGATAAATTTAAGACAATACCTGCCATTTTCCATCACTTGCTAAATCTTATCTTCGGACATTGGTCAAATATTGACCCTGGATACTTAGACATCTGCCCATGTGTCATGCACCCATAGAAGAATACCTGGGGACTTGTCTCCCTACTAAAAAGCAGATAGAAAGAAGGTGCATGCCTAGGGAGGTGTGCACCCCATGAGGATAAAACATGGAGTCCGATACGATAGGACTCCAGGGTGCCTCAGGGGATTAAACTGTGCGGTGCCAAGAAGTCTTGTTTGACCAGTCTAGGCGCCACCTAAGGAGAGTTTGAGGGTCTCTCATCTGATTGGATCAGATGATGTCATCCTATCAATCAGATTTAGATCTGATTGTACAAAGGGCCGTGATTGGCCAGGATGATGTGGCACTGCATGGCGCAGAAGGGTCTATATAAATCCTATTTGTGCCTAGAATTAAATGATTCTGCCTTTAGCCCATGCCACATAGCCCCTCTCCCTCCTTCTCCATGCCACCCTCTGGTCCACTCTCTCCTCTCCACGCCCAAGGGCTTTTGGGCATGAATAAGGTGCGATCCAAGCAAGTGAAAAGCCCTAGGAAAGGAAGAAGATAGCACTGCTGCAAGAGACAACGACTGTTCTTCAAAAGTCATTTTACAGACCTTCAAGATCAGATTTAGATCTAATTTTTGGAGGATTGATTGAGAAGGAGAAGGTCTTCAAATTCTACTCGAGTGGATATCGGTAGAGGCTAGGCACTTGCATGGCTACACCTAGAACCTCAGGCAAACATCACGATCATCATAGGATAATTGGATTATCCAAAACAAAGATATAATTAAATTAGATTTAATTTTTATTTTTATTTTTTTATTACTAGATCAATAAGATTAGATCTAAGGAGTCTCAGATCTAATTAGGATCTTAGAGAAAATTTTTTTAAAATATCTCTCCTAATCCAATCAGATCTGAACGAACCTAATTTAAAAAATAGGTTTTTTCCTTCACTCAGATCCTTTTTCGCATCTCTCACATGCCCAGAAAAAAATTCCATTTTAAAATCGGTGACCTGAGATAAGGATTGGAGGTTAGGAGGTTTCAACCACATGCTTGAATTCAAAAATCAAGCAAGTCCTCATCCCCTTCCAAACGTCCACCCCAAGAATTTGACGCGCAGAAGGACTATCCTTATGCCCGCCCATAATAAGAAATGCACAAAAATTGTGGACAAACATGTAAGGGGGCATGGAGATGAGGATGAGAGGGAGTTGGGAAGTTTCAACCAAACTAACCAACACAAGTTGAATTCAAAATTTAGATTGCTCTCAATCTGATCTGATCCAACACTTGGACCAGGTCAAAGGCTAAAGAACAGGGTGCTAACTTTAGATATTGGCATGGAGAAAAGTCATGCACATTCCATAATGTGCATAAGAAAAGGAAAGGTCAAAATAGGGTGGCGCAAGGAGAAACATCATTTGAAATTCAAACAAGCTTTGAATTGGTCCAAATCATTTTCAACCAAACCAATTTTTCAGACCCAATGAGACTAGGTAAAAACCAACCAAATTAGGCTTAACCCAAGCTAATAAACTTCTAATCAGATTAGAAATTAATTAGATCTAGCCCCTGATCAAATCAGGATCGAATCTCCCATTGCAATTAGGTCATCACATGACTTGATCGAGTCAAACCTAATTGTATCAAATTCAATTGGACTTGATCAAATTTTCATCGCTCATTCAAATTGAGCTAATCAGTAATCTAATTGCTAATGAATCCTCTAATAAATATCTAAGTTTCAATCTAGTGGGACTCTCGATTAGCCATCAGATCAGATAGGAACTCCTATAGTGTGTGACCCCATAGGTTTGAATCCTAAGCCGATAGTACAGAAACTAATTTTCTATACCAATCGATGTGACCATCTAGCAATGGTACCTGATGTTTGGATAGGTCAAAAAGTTACAACATAATAATGAAGAACCATTGGCATATAGTTACCATATAATTCATCCCCTTGACCATGATGCTTATAGGATGATCTAGGATTAACTGCCAATCCTAAAATTCATCCATATTATATTTCAAAATTCAGCAACCATCATATGGACTACCCCGATCAAAAATTTGCTAAATGAAAATAGAACGATACTCTTGCTCCAATACTTGGAGGGGTCAATCCCATCTTGACTCACGCACCGATAAGTCAAGTACTTGACTGCACCCAGTAGCCTTCTATCACTGAATTAGAAATTTAGGTAGTCCGGTATCTAAGTACAGTGAGTTGCTTGCAAGTCATCGTGGTGATCTCAAGTCTAAGGGATACTTATACCCATATCCTTCATGAGCAACTATTGGCAGAAAAAAGCTCCATAGTTGAGCCACGATCAGTGAAATGTACCCCTACATTTCACCTGCATGCCATAATAGCATCACCATGCTTCTTGGTTAAGAGGACAACCAACACTTTTGCCACACAATGACCTACTTTTGATTAACATTGTCGTCCTTGGTAACAACGAATCATTTGATGGCGATCAGTTTAAGGACTAAATAATAAATCCTTCTTTATCAAGTCTAAATAGTCTTAAGGACTTCATCACAAAAAGTTCATTATAGAAAGATGCACAAAGTGATGAAATTTTTAGAATAATAATTTTATTCATTTAAAATTCAAGTATAATTTATATTTAGCTCAACCATCTACAACCTAGATGATTGACTTTAGGATATATTTTTCAACAACTCCCACTTAGACTAAAGCCACTCAGAATAGTATCAAATATCCATCTTTCATTTATGATTATCGAACTCTTTGATTTTGAGAGCTTTACTAAATGGGTCAGCCATATTCTTCTTTCCATCGATATTCTGATGGTCGATGTCACCTCGCTCTACGTTTTCACATATAAGGTGGTAGCAATGCAGAATGTGTTTGGTGCACTGATGTGACTTTGGCTCCTTCGCTTGAGCTAAGGCTCTAGTGCTGTCATAGTAAAGCAGAATCGGACCATTCAAGGAGGGTGCCACTCCTAGCTCATCGATGAACTTTTGTAGCCACACAACTTTCTTCATAGCATCGGATGCCGTGACATACTCTGCCTCGCACATAGAATCGGCCAAAGTGTGCTGCTTGAAACTCTTCCAACATACCGCTCCTCCATTCAAGGTAAATACATAACCTGACGCACTCTTGTTGTCATCATGATCTGATTGGAAACTAAAATCAATATATCCAATAAGTTTCAAATCAGTATCTCCATAGATGAGACACTGATCCTTAGTATTTCTCAAATACTTTAGGATTGATTTTATAACCTTCTAGTGATTCTCAACTAGATCAGATTGATATCTGCTCACTACCTCTACTGAGTATGCCACGTTTGATCTCGTTTATGTCATGGCACACATAATAGAACCCACTTTCGAAGCATATGGTATTATACTCATATGCTCTCTCTCTTGAGGAGTTGTTAGATAATCCCTCTTTGAGAAAGAAATTCCATGGCCTATTGGGAGATAGTGCTTCTTGGAATTCTCCATATTGAATCTCTTCAGCACGGTATTGATGTACATGGACTGGCACAACCCAAGCAATCTTTTAGATTTATCCCTATAAATCTTTATCCCTATAAATCTCTTCATGGAGAATTGCGACGACAACCAAACCATTATTCCCTATAACGTAGGAATATCATTCCCAATTAAGAGAATATCATCCACGTACAGTATAAGAAATACAACTATAGAACCGTTAGCTCATTTATACATGCAAGGTTCTTCTCCCTTCTTAACGAAGCCATACATTCTGATCACTTTATCAAAATGCATGTTGCAACTTCACAATGCCTGCTTTAATTTATAGATGGATCTCTGAAGCTTGCACACCTTAGACTCATCTGTGGATGTGAATCTCTCAGGCTGTATCATATACACCTCTTCATCCAGCTCTTTATTAAGGAAAGTTGACTTCACATCCTTATGCCAAATCTCATAGTCTAGGTATGCTGCTATCACAAGCAGAATCAGAATAGACTTGAGCATTGCCATTGGAAAAAAATTTTCATCATAGTCAATACCATAATGTTGACGATATCTCTTGACAACCAGACGGGCTTTATAGGTCTCCACCTTCCCATCTGCATCTCATTTTTTTTTGAAAATCCATTTACACCTAATGGATTTTATCCCTTCAGGTAGATTAACCAGTGTCCATACACTATTGACCTTCATGGACTCTATTTCAGACTTCATGGCTTTTAGCCATATATTGGAGTCAGACCTCTACATGACATCCATGTAGGTGATTGAATCCTCATCGTTCTCATCGAGTTCAACAGAATCTCCATCCTGAACCAAAAATCATAGTATCTATCTGGTTGATGCAGTACTGATAGGATCGCGATGTTGTCGTTAAGACACCATATTTATCAATTTTAATCCAACTTTTTAAAATAATTAAAAGTACGTAGGTAGTAGTGAGTCAGATCGAATCCATAGGGAAGGTAGTACTTTTAGATTTGAAATCTTTGATTTTTGAAAAGAAAAAGAAAAGAAAAGAGTTTTGCAATTAAAAATAAAGTTGAAAAGCAAAAATTAAAGGGTGCAAAAATTTAAACTTGGTACTAAGATCTACTAGTTAGATCTTAGCATCTACTTGCAATAATTAAAATATAAAAATTAAATTATAATAAAATAAAGAGAATGAATTTAAAATATATATATATATAAATAAATAAATATTATATTAATTAAAAATATATAATTTAAATACATAAAAAAAGAAGAAAAAAATTAAAATAGGCTGATCTCTGATCTTGGATCGATATTGGCAGAAAGATGATGTAGAAGCCCAGCTCTCCTTCTCAGCACCCATTGCTTTGAAGCAGCCATTAACCCATAGCCTGGCTTTACCCTATACCAAAGCTTCACCTTGATCGAAGATGTTGATTTCTGGAGGCCTGGAGTCCTTTTTATAGAGCTAGGAGGGCTGGAGAGTTTTCTTCTGGGCAATGTGGGACTAAGGAGTTCTTTGATCATCAAAATATGGAGAAATCTAAGTGAAAATTAGATTAAAAGGAGTTTTGGATGAATTCTATTGCTCTAGATGAAATTTGGCCATTGATAAAAATCCAATAAATCAAAAATCATCAAAATTGGATGTGTATCAGCCTAGATCAGGTTGGATTAAATTTTGGCCATCCGATCGTGCGTTGATGGAGGAAATCTTACCGTTGATCATGCATCTAGAGTCCTGATCACCATCGGAGCATTCTGGACCATCGAATCATCATCTAAATTGAGCGCTGCCATTAGATGGGGATCTGCATGAAGTCTGAAGCTGAATCAAATCCAAAAATAACAACAGTCGTTCGATCTTGACCGCAAGCTACCACAGCCATCCGATCGTGCAATTACTATTCCCATGGACCATATGGACCGAGTGCACCATACACCACAATCAATCAGTGCTCACTATTTTGATGCAAAATTACCTTTTTACCCTGTAGACCGTGATGGATTTTCTATGAACCCTTTAAGGGTCTAGGTCCACCACGTGTTGCATCGTGATTTACCGATGTCTACTAAGCTGGCGGTCAACGCTCAGATCGTGGACCGACTAACAGCTTCTATGATTGAGTTCACTTTGACAGCTTGGCTTGCAGAGCCGGCTGAGCCATTTTCTTTTTTTATTTAATATTTTTTTTTTATCTTTAAAAATTCATATCTTCTCCATTTTAGCTTCGTTTTACTTCAAATTTATTTTGTTGTGATCAAAAAAATGAGCTCTTTCTATTGATAATAAAATTTTATTTTTTAAATTTTATTATTTTTTAATTATTTTTTGTTAATAAAAATATTAATTTCTTAAAAATTATATATAAATTGATCATTAATTCTTAAAAATTAATATAAATTAATTAATAAATTAATACTTTCATTGATAAATTTATGGTACTTATTACATCTTCCAACTTAAGCTTTGCTCATCCTCGAGTAAAGAAAGAATTTAGTTTTAAATATCTTTTAACTTTAGAGTTTCGAATTTTACCTAAACAGTTTTCAAAATGGCCATTCATATTTAGTAGAGCTTAAGGTGGGATAATATCATTGGAATATTAATACTTATCAATAGAAAAATTAAGTAAAGAATATTAAATTTTTTTAAACTTTTTCTAAATTATTCCATCTATATCTCTAATTTATCTAAACTTTCATATAGACAAGTGTATTGCTACTTTCGCCCTTCATTTATTAATTTTTGTTTTCACATTATCCATTTTTTGATATGAATATCATTGCTTACTTAGGCAACGAGACTCGGTTACTCGATGGAAAACCAATATATATTTTTTTAATATTGTACCACTATTGAGTGTCTTAATCCAGTAAACTTTCTATTTGATCCATATAGCGAGTCTTGGGCCAATGACTCTCAAACTAGTTGACTTTAGGGCACTAGGTATAGAATACCTTTCGGGCTTACTAGCTCGAGTCAAATAGGCTACGAGTTAAGACTAGCTTTACAACGAGCTTCTTTGTCCTTTCCATCTTTTGATGCGAAACTCAATACTTGCTTAGACAAAGAGGCCCGATTACTTAGTGAGAAGTACTTGAAAACTATTTTATTTAATTTTTTATATAGAAACTATTTTATTTAATTTTTTTATATGAAGAAACGTATAGTTATCCTACACAAGTCTATAAAAAGTGGATTTTTCTTTGATGCTAGTAGAAAAAATTAGAAATGCTTCAAGAAAAAACTTTTTATGTTCTAGACTTAATTCTTTATTGAATTTTTTTAATACTTGATTCATCAATATCTCATAGATTCTCTGATTTGTGCATCAATTTTTTTTAAAAATGCTTAGTTTAATTTGATTCTTAAACATAATCAGGTGTCTAAATATTAAATACTAATTTTTTTGAGGACTTAAAATTTTAAAATTTTAATTTTTCTTCCCTCCCCAACTTAATCGACATTATCCTTAATGGAGAAGAAAAAATAAAGGATGTAATAAAGAACATGAAAGAATACACCTGACTTTTTTTTTGGTCCAGCACATGCCTTTAAAAATTTAAGCTCTCCCTCCAGCTTATTCAAATTATCCTAAAAACAAAATAAACTAAAAAGATAAATTAGATGAAATAAACTAAATATTGGATTGTCTCCCAATAAGCGCTAAGTTTACCATCTTCTGCCAGACACAATGCAACTTACCATCCTGTGTCAAATACTGAATTGATAAATTCCAATGATTTTGGATTGCCAATCTTAGAAAGTTGATTTATAATCCCATTATTGATATATTCATTGTTAATTTTAGGGACATAATTTATGATCCCATTCTTAGACCCATATTTATTAAGAATTTTTCCTATTTATTCTTCTAAAATACTAATGAATTGAGTTTTTGTATTAAAAGTTAAGTTTGATTTAATGGGTACCGGAAGGGTGTCTAAAGGTGGGTTTAATTTTGGAGATAAATTAATGTAATCTTGCTTAAATAACTCCATTGACTCTTCATTACATGCCTTTTATTTTTCATAAGAAGAACCGGCTTCTAGGATTGAACGGATTAGGATATTAGGTTTATAAGTCTTGGGTAAATCATCTATTTTCTTTTCCTCTTTTGCTATCTCATTTAAACTAAAACTTGCATCAGTACTAATTTTTGGCTCGAGTTCTTCTATATGGTTAGCTTCAGTACTAACCAGTTCCTCTAAATTTTTATTTTGACTAGCATCAGTACTAGCCTCTCTCACCTGATCTTGGTATGGGTCCATAAGAATCCTATAACTTTTAAGTTCAAAAATTACTTTGGCATTCTTTAATTGGGGATTCTTCAGTGAGACATTAAATTGATAACTTGGTCCAGGTGGTTGGTGGACATTAGGTGGATTGTTTGAAATTGATAGGCTCGGTAGTTAATCTAGTTCTCTCCTCATGTTAGACCCAACTAATTATCCTATTTGAGTTTCTAGCCTGATGATAGATTATTGTTGAGTTAAGATTGATTATTATTGATTCAGAATTAATTCTTGAAGTTGATTAAATCTATCGTCAGCTAGATTGGTCTGTTGAGGAGGTGGGTATGATAGCTGATTATTATATGATGGCTGGGTAAACTGATTAGGCTGACCATTATTATAGGCATAGTTTTGGTATTAGGGCCTATTTTGATAGTTTTGGATAGGTAAAATTTGGGTCTGAGCCTGAGTCTGTTGGGATGTCTAAGAAAAATTAGAGTTGTTACTTCAATGCTGGTTATATGAATTTGAAAGAAGATTATTAACCGACTTAGAGTAGCCTTGAGTAGCTTGAACTTGTTCTTAGATAAAATATAAAAACTATGCAGCATGATGGATTAGGCTAGGTGATGTGAATTATGCATGAGATTGTTGACTTAGGATTAGGAGTTGATCTAATTTTTAAGCAAGAACGTCAACTTTATCTAATTTTTGGACTACTAGGTTCAGATTAGCCATTTGATTATTAGATTTAATGTGAATCAACCATTTAATTAAGTTCAACTAAATCAGAAAAAGTGATTTCCTATCGTGCATGTATTAGTGTAACCCTAATGTATGGTTCAAAATTTTTTAAATTTTTTTTAGAATATATATATTTATTATTTAATTATATTATTATTTTTTTAAAAAATTATTTTATTTATTATTTTTAATTTAATTTAATTTAATTTAATTTAATTATTATTTTTAATATTTTTGAGTTAGTTTAATTTTTTTTATTTTTTTTTATTTTATTTTTAGAGGAGAAAGGAGAAGAAAAAAGAAAAGTTCCAAAGAAGAGGTCCTAAGGAGTCCTAGAACTAAGAAGAGAGAGAAGAATTAGGTTTAATTAGGTTTGATGTTGGTTTGCAATCAAGTTGATCAATCAATCCTGATATGGTTATCCTAGATCTAGACAGTTTTTAACTACCAAGATCACCTCAAGCCCTCCAAGTGTAAGATCAGCTAATCAACTGGCCAAGTAAGTGTAAGATTGGTGGGAGTCCCTCCGTTGCTTGCCTTAGATACCAATTATGCTTGACCAGATAAGCAAATGGAACCAATTAGAAACCACCTTCCTTCGAGCCCAGTCATCCTTGAACCACTTTCCTAGATACCAATCGAATAGACTAACTCTAACCTAGTTCAACTCTTAGGATTTCTTATCCTATTGAGCTCGAGCTCCTAGGACTGATGTCTAATTGATTTTAAAATTAAAGGCTTAGGTCAATGTAGGATGCTAGTTGGTTGTTTATGGGCCAAGGAAGGGTGATCAAATCTTCACCTTATCTTGTTTAATTGGGTGTTGCCCTTAATTTGGTTTAATATGAATATGCATAAAAAAAAAATTTCAATCAAAGGGTTCTATGCAATTTAAACTAGATACATGTAATTGATTGAATTCTGAAAGGCTTACCTTGCCTCCAGCAATCATCAGAAAAAATAAAACTAATATGATGCATGCTCTAAACAGTTAGAATTTCTAATCTTGTCATGAGATTTTTAATTAAATTTGAATGAATATTTTTTTAAAATTAATTTAAAAATAAAATAAATAAATAAATAAAATAAAAAGAAAAGAGAACTAGTGTTAGGATTGATCTCACCAAGCAAAACTTTTGATTCTTTTTATTCTTTAATCTTTTTTTTGTATAATAATACAAAAATTTTACAAGCGTTATTTATAAAAAAATAAAAATTTTATTTATAATTTATTTATAAAAAAATCAAAGAGATCAAAAATTTAATGTCCGTGCCTTCCTCGACAATGACACCAAAAACTTGATGCATTTGCCAAAATTATGTTTAATTTATTTAAAATAAATAAAAAAGTTAAAATCAAAAATCAAAAATAATCTTCGATAATGGCACCAAAAACTTGATAGGATTGTGATGTTGTCGTTAAGACACTGTGTTTATCAGTTTTAATCCAATTTCTTAAAATAATTAAAAATACATAGATAGCAGTGAGTCGGATCGAATCCATAGAGAATGTAGTATTTTTAGATTTAAAATATTTAATTTTTGAAAAGAAAAGGAAAAGAAAAGAGTTTTAAAATTAAAAGTAAAGTTAAAAAGTGAAAATTAAAGGATGCAGAAATTTAAACTTGGTACTAAGATCTACTCGTTAGATCTTAGCATCTACTTGCAATAAAATAAAGAATAATAAATAAAATATAAAAATTAAATTATAATAAAAATAAAGAATATGAATTTAAAAAATATATAAAAATAAATATTATATTAATTAAAATTTTATAATTTAAATACATAAAAAATAAAATAAAATAGGCTGATCTCTGATCTTGGATCGACATTGGCAGAAAGATGATGTAGAAGCCCAGCTCTCCTTCTCAGCATCCATTGCTTTGAAGCAGCCATTAACCTATAGCCTGGCTTCACCCTATACCAAAGGTTCATCTTGATCGAAGACATTGATTTTTGGAGGCCTAGGATCCTTTTTATAGAGCTAGGAGGGTTGGAGAGTTTTCTTCTAGGCAATGTGGGACTAAGGAGTTCTTCGATCATCAAAATATGGAGAAATTTGAGTGAAAATTGGATTGAAAGGAGTCTTGGATGAATTCTATTGCTTTGGATGAAATCTGGCCATTGATAGAAATCCAACGGATCAAAAATCATCAAAATTGGATGTGTGTCAGCTTAGATCAGGTCGGATTAAATTTTGGCCATCCGATCGGGCGTTGATGGAGGAAATCTGGCCGCTGATCATGCTTCTGGAGTTTTGATCACCGTCAGGAGTATTCTGGACCATCGGATCATTCTCTGGATCAAGTGTTGTCATTGGATGGCGATCAGCGTGAAGCCTGAAGCTGAATAAAATTCGAAAATAACCACAGCCGTTTGATCTTGACCGCAAGCTACCGCAGCCATCCGATCACGCAATTACTATTCCCATGGACCGCATGGATCGGGTGCACCATACACTGTAACCAATCAGTGCTCGCTGCTTTGATGTGAAATTACCTTTTTACCCTGCAGACCGTGATGGATTTTCTGTGAACCCTTTAAGGCTCTAGGTCCACCACATGTCGCGCCATGATTCGTCGGTGTTTGCTGAGCTGGCGGTCCATGCTCAGATCATGGACTGACTGGCAGCTTCTATAGCTGAGTCAGCTTTGACAGCTTGGCTTGACTTGATGGCTTGGCTTGCAGAGCCGACTGAGCCATTTTTTTTATTTAATTTTTTTCTTTTATCTTTGAAAATTTATATCTTCTTCGTTTTAACTCCATTTTATTTTAAATTTATTTTGTTATGATAATAAAATAAACTCTTTCTATTGATAATAATATTTTATTTTTTAATTTTTATTATTTTTTTATTTATTTTTTAATTTATAAAAATATTAATTTCTTAAAAATTATATATAAATTGATCATTAATTCTTAAAAATTAATATAAATTAATTGATAAATTAATATTTTTATTGGTGAATTTATGGTACTTATCAGGTACTCTACTAGATCTCCTCAAGAGTGCCTCTACAATGGGCTGTGGGTTTAATCTTATCAAATCTAGTTCTGTAGGTTCACTAGCATGTGTCGGTTCTTCCACCTATCAAACTTCACTAAGCTCAATGTTAGCGATAGTTGTTCCTTCCATAAGAAACTCCTTTTCTAAAATGACTGTCCTATTGCTGACGAACATCTTTTGCTCTTCAGCAAGGTAGAAGCAATAACCTCTAGTTTTCTTGGGGTACTCTATAAACAAGCACTTATCAGATCTAGGTCCAAGCTTTTTGGGCTGTAAATATTTTACATAAGCTAGACATTCCCAAACCCTTAAGTGAGAGAGTGTCGGCTTACGTTCAATTCATATCTCATATGGAGTCTTTGCAACAAACTTGCATGGAACATAGTTCAAAATAAAACAAGCAGTCTCGAGTGCATACTCCCAAAATAAAATTGACAGACTCGCAAATCCCATCATGGATCGAACCATGTCTAACAGGATCTGATTCCTCCTCTCAGATACACCATTATTCTGTGGTATTTTAGGAGGAGTCTATTATGAGAGAATCCCATTCTCTCCTAGATATGTCAAAAACTCCTTAGAAAGGTGTTCACCTCCTCGATCAGATCGAAGAGTTTTGAGACTCTTTCTAAGTTGTTTTTCTACCTCATTTTGATATCATTTGAATATTTCAAATGAATCGGATTTACTCTTCATAAGATAGACAAACCCATACCTAGATAGGTCGTCAGTAAATGTAATAAAGTAGTAGAACCCATCTCTAGCACATGTGCTCATAGGTCCACATACATCAGTATGTACTAGATCTAGAAGCTCAGTGGCCCATTCATCTTTTCCAATAAAAGGTGATTTGGTCATCTTACCAAAAAGGCAGGACTCACAAGTATTCAATGATTCACAATTCTCGATGTCAAGAATATTCTCCTTGACTAACCTGTTGATCCTATTCTTATTTATATGACCAAGCCTATAGTGCCAAGGATAGGCATCGGAGACATGATCTAGTTTTGAATATTTGTTTTACATGTACATTACACTAATAGGCTATGATAAAACATAAATATCATTTCTTAATTATTCTTGCATTACTGTAACACCATTCATAATGATATCACAATAATTTTCTTTTATTGATAAATAATAATCATCCTGGGCCAAAAGCTCAATAGATATTATGTTCATCATAAAAGATGGACAATAGTGACAATCACTTAAAACAACATTTTTACCTTTGAAAAATAGCTTAAGAGTTTCGAATGCTAGGATTGAAACTTTGCTTCCATCCCCAACATTCAGGAACATATCACCATTTTCAAACTTTCTACCAATTTGAAGTCCATGAAATGAATTGCATATATGAATCAGACTTTCGGTATCTAATACCTAGGTAGAGATATCACATACGGAGAAATTGTAAGATGTTATCATATAATAGCCTTGCCCAGTAACTATTTGCTGATTTTTCCTATTTAGCCTATTCGGATCAAGAGGACCATTCCTCTTCAGGTCTACCAGATCAGGGTTGACACTAGACCTCTTTTTCTTAGGTCCTAAAAGCTTATCACTATCAAACAGTGAATGGAGCGGACTTACACTAGCCATTCTATTTCTCTGAAAGAAAAATATAAAACCTTATTAGTACTTGAATTAATTAACCATAAAGACTTGGACTTTAGTCTAAAAGGTCCTCCTACTATTTTTAACGAATTAGTAGCCTCTACCTCCAATTTAAGGAATTACACTAACTTCTTAGTGGGCACTGAAATCCACGTAGACTACAAACAGACCCGAGGAAAGCTCTGGCTAACCCGCATGCATCTATGGGTAGGTTCACAATCAATTATTTCTTCAAATATTCTCAGTAATTAAGTTTTGCCCCAGAAGCCAAATCAGTAGGCTATAGCCTCCACTAAAATGGTCCAGTTAGGTCCAACCTACGAGTTTGATGCATCAAACCAATGATAATCAGGCCCGAGAAAAGCTCTGGCTAACCTGATTACCATTAATAGAGTGTAACCTAATCATCATATGATGGACGGTAGTTTAACATCTAAATGAACACTAGATGTAAGGCACCTCCAATGTCCATCTAGAAAATTGGTCTCATTACTATTCACCTTAATGGAAGGCTTTGACTCAGTTATCCCCATAACCTTATCACTTTAAGAACCTAATAATTTAGAAGATTTAATTTACTTATGATTTGAGATAGAAGGAACATGGACCATATTTCTCCCACTGACTTCACCAAGTCAAATCCTCCCACTGACTTCACCAAATCAATAGGTTTGAACTAGGATCAATTTAGGTCCATGGGCACCTAATCAGTCTTACTGAAGAAAATCAGTCAAACTGATTCCTAATGATATGGGTCAGCTCGAATCATCAAGTGATCTAATCAAATCCTAATCGACCATATTGGCCAGGTAAGTGAGATCGGTGGAAGGAATATGCCATTAACTCATTAAAGATCGAATTAGTGCGAGTAGCTCCCAATTAAAAACTACTGGTCTTATCTGCCAAACTTACCTTAGATACCAATCGATTAATTAGGTTCAATCTGATCAACCTAGTAATTTTTGGCTAGACCGCTTAGCCATGAATTAAGTCCATCTTGGTCTCGTTAAAGACATGGACTCATTCAACTACAACTACTGAAGTTCAGTCTAGAATGTCCTTGACCTAATCTAAGTCAATATTTGGTTAGATTTGATTAACTACTCTAGATTAATCCATTCTTTAACTAACCTTAGGTCTAACCCAGTAAATGGACCTAATTCATCTAACCCTTTAACCCATAGACTTATGATTTTATCTTAGAATCTTTAATTAACAATTCTAGATTCTATAGGACAACACTTAATTCTTTTAATTAAGTTTTGGACTGATGGATTGGGGTTCGGTATTTTAAAAATAATTTTCAATTTTGAAAGGTTCTATACAACCTAGCACTGTTTAACTAAATAGGTTGACTCATTTTAAAAATGGATCGGCTTATTTCATAAACAAGCACTAGTTGTAGGTTTGTTCAATTAAAAATAGCCAGCAAAATAGCTTCAACTGACTTTTCGATCAAGCCGGCTCGGATCCCATCCGAGCCAGCCCGAGTAGAAGCCAAGCTTAGCTCGATCCCTGAGACAGCCAGCTCGAGCAGAAAAACCAAAAAACCCAACTTTTCATCAAGCTAACTCGGATCCCATCCGAGCCGGCCCGATCATATTGATTTCTGAGATAGCCGGCTCGAGCAAAATTCCAGAAGGCTGTCATTCCATTGAGCTGGCTCAAATTTTATCCAAGCCAGCCCAAACAGAAGTCGAGCTGGCCTAGTTCCTGACCGAGCCAGCTGGAGCAGCAATCCAAAGATCATTTTAGGCTGGCTTGCTGGTCGAGCTAGCTCGATTGCTGAGAGAGTTGGCTCGACCAGCGAACAGAACTTTCATAAGATTTGTTCAGGTTTAATCTAAAGCTATGTATATTACATAAAAAGTCATGAAATATTTAGATTTAATCTAAACAATAATTGATGATGAAAATTCAAATTAAACCATTCAAACATATCATTAAAAATATTAGATCTAATCTAAAAATTTTATGATCAAAGTTATAGATCGCAATGTACCAGGACAACCTCTAGCGCATGCGATCATTAAATTGTTTAGATCTAATCTATAATAATCTAGATCTAAAGCATATCATATATGCATACATTAAATTTTTCTAATTTACATAAAAACATATCGAGCAACCTATTGCTCTGACACCATTTGAAGAAAAACTAGCAGGGTTCTAAGCATGCATTTTGAAACTTTTTCAAAAAAAATTATAATAGCAAAAGCAGAATTAATCTAAATTAATTCTATGCATGCAATGATCTAATCATGAAACCCTACTTTAGGATCTTTGACATGTTAATATTATTAGAAAATTAAAATATAATTAATCAACAAATCACATTTGCTGACCGATCTATGTTCAGAATATAGTACCTATGTGCGGATAGATGAACACTGCAATCTAGATCTACCGAAAAATGCTCCCATCGCATTATAGCTGCACACATGTCCGGCCTCTATGGTGAGTCCACACAGAGCCCCTAGTCCTGATCAGCCCCTCCGGAGTGCTAGCTCCTCTCCGGGGCCATCGACAGTCGACTTTTGTCAACCCAATCGACAAACTGCTTCTGATCTTTTAGACGCTCCAAAAATTAGAAGATCTACGGAGGAAGATGAGATGGTGATGAAGGCTGTTGGAGACTTGACACTCAAACTCTCCACCCAAACCTAGAGTCCCCACTCTAGGATTCAGCGCCCACACTCTTGATCCCTTTCTCTCTTTGGACAAACCCATGCCTAGATCAGAAGTTTGTATCCTCTGATTTTTGTCTCACAGAAATCCATCAGGAAACCTCTCTCTCTTCCTTATGCACACCCTTCTCAGATCCTTTTTCACATCTCTCACACACCCCCAGAAAATTCCTATTTTAAAATGGGCGACCTGAGATAAGGATTGGAGGTTAGGAGGTTTCAACCATTTGCTTGAATTCAAAAATCAAGTCCTTATCCCCTTCCAAATGCCCACCACATGATTTTAATGCACAGAAGGACTCTCCTTCCGCGTGCCCACAATTAGAAATGCAAAAAAATTGTGGACAAACACATAAGGGGGCCTGGAGATGAGGATGAGAGGGAGTTGGGAAGTTTCAACCAAACTAACCAACACAAGTTGAATTCAAAATTTAACTTCCTCTCAATCTGATCTGATCCAATGCTTGGACCAGGTAAAAGGCTAAAAGAGAGGGCACTAACTTCAGATATTGGCATGGAGAAAAGTCATGCACATTCCATAATGTGTGTGAGAAAAGGAAAGGTCAAAATTGGGTGGCGCAGGGAGAAACATCATTTGAAATTCAACCAAGCTTTGAATTGGTCCAAATCGATTTCAACCAAACCAATTTTTCAGACCTAATGAGATCACGTTAAAATCAACCAAATTAGGCTTAACCTAAACCAATAAACTTTCAATCAGATTAAAAATTAATTGGGTCTAGCCCCTGATCAAATCAGGGTCGAATCTCCCATGGCGATTAGGTCATCACATGATCAGATCGAGTCAAACCTAATTGAATCAAATTCAATTGAACTTGATCAAATTCTCATCACTCAATCAAATTATGCTAATCAATAATCTAATTGCTAATGAATCCTCTACTAAATATCTAAGTCCTAATCCAGTGGGACTCCCAATCAGCCATCAGATCAGGTAGGAACTCCTATAGTGTATGATCCCATAAGTTCAAATCCTAAGTCGGTAGCACAGAAACTAATTTTCTATACCAATCGATGAGACCATCTAGCAATGGTACCCAATGCTCGGATAGGTCGAAAAGTCATAATGCAACAATGATGAACTATGGTATATGGTTACCATATAATTCATCCCCTTGATCACGATGCTCATAGGATGATCTAGGGTTAACTACCAATCCTAAAAATTCATCCACATTATATTTTAAAATTCAGCATCAATCATATGGACTATCCCGATCGAGGATTTGCTAAATAGAAATACAGTGATGCACTTGCTCTAACACTTGGAGGGGTCAATCCCATCTTGACTCATGCACCGACAAGCCAAATACTTGACTGCATCCAGTAGCCTTCCATCACTGAATTAGAAATTTAGGTAGTCTAGTACCTAAGTATAGTGAGTTGTTTGTAAGTCACCGTAGTGATCTCAGGTCTAAGAGACACTTATATCTATATCCTTCATGAGCAAATCTTGGTAGAAGAGAGCTCCGTAGTTGGATCACGATCAGTGAAATATATCCCTACATTTCACCTGCATGCCATAATAGCATCACCATGCTTCTTGGTTAAGAGGACAACCAACACGTATGGCACACAACAACCTACTCTTAACTAACGTTGTCATTCTTGGTAACAATGAATCATTTGATCGTGATCAGTTTAAGAACTAAACGATAAATTCTTCTTTGTCAAGTCTAAATAGTCCTAAGGACTTCATCATAGAGAGTTCATTACACGAAGATGCACAAACTGATGAAATTGTCAGAATAATAATTTTATTTTTTTAAAATTTAAGTATAATTTATATTTAGCTCAACCATCTATAATCTAGATGATTGGCTTTAAGATACACTTTTCAATAGGTGGTATGTTTCTTCTCAGTTTGGTAAGAAGAGGTTGCCTAAGGGCGTCCCTTCTTCCATCCACAACTGGAAGGGAAAGTTTCTTTTTATCTCATGTCCTTCTTTAGATTTAGGACATCCTTCTTGGGGAGATATGAGAGACTCGATCCATCGAGCCTCCAAATTGGAAAGAGAAGATCGAGACTTGGTCAACAAATTAAAGAATTACCAGGCTCCTTTGATCTCTAGATTATTTGATGATCAGACTTTGTTTAACTTCGGGCTTAGTCCTCTTAATCTAGTAGGTAGTGCTCTACAATCGGTCGATCATGCATTACTTTTCTTTTAACTTTCATTCTTACTTTTGTATAAATGACATTAGAAGAGCAAAACTGCTTGGCGAAGGGGATTAAATCTCTTTAAAGGAAGGGTATTTCTATCGGAGAGCTGTCGAAGAAAGCTCGCACTAGAGAGTCGAGCCAGGCCGCATCCATCCATGAGGCTGCAATGATTGAGCCAACCCCAATCCTGCCCAAAAAGGCTGCCACCCCTATACCCCCTGAGTAGGGGGAAGCGATTGAGAAGAGGAAGAAGAAGGCCATAAGGAAGAAGGTTAGGAGAAAGGTTGGAAACTCCGACGACAAAAGTTTTGTCTCAGAGCAAGCTACTCTAGATGATCGAGAGGTAGTCCATTCCCTAATGAAGTATCCTCCCTGACATTATTGAGAAAATGGTATGGAATGACAATGCCGAGAGGTTCAATGAGTCGTTCACTGCCTATCTTGAGGTAATTAATTCTTCCCTATTTTGATTGAATGCAATCCAAACTTTGAAGTTCTAACTTGATTTTTATTCTATAGTTGGGGCATTATCTATTTGCCCATTCGAAGGTGGCAGATCACTGTCAGGCTGAGACTTCCAAAGCCCTTCAGGAGACCTAGGTAGAGATTAAAAAAGTCCAAGCTTAGGTCGATAGTTTGAGAGTGGCCTCTAAGATTCAATCTACTGAAGTTGAGCATCTTCGGGAGGCATTAAAAAGAGAGAAGGAGGCAGTGACAAGGTTGAAGGCTACTTTGACTCTAGCAGAGGAGAAGAAGAAGAAGATGGAAGAGGAGATCGGCACTAAGAGGGAGCAGGCCGTGGAAATCTTCAAGTCCTCCAAGGCTATGGAGGACATCAAGATCTCTTTCGCCCAGGAAGCTTTCTTTGAGGGGTTCGTGATTTGCATGGAGAGGGTTGCCAAAAACTTCCCTGACATTGACCTTGACCTCATCACAATCGAACCCGATGATGAAGTGGGTCCTTCCAATGCTGGTACAGCTACTGATGCTGCCTCTTCTACCATCGAACCTACTGTTGAGCCTATTGTTGAACCTGCTATGGTGGCCATGAACCGATTTAGGAGCTAGAGGTGGCCGAAGATGGTCCGACCTCATCTGTCGTAGTGCCGCCCGAGGTTGAAATCTTTGAATAAATATACTTTTTTTGTTTTTCATTCTTCTAATGTATCAAAAATATTTTTGCGAAATGAAAGTAAACTCCTTTCTCTGTGTGTTATCATGTACTTTACTTAGAATCCCTCGAGTGATCGAAGCCACAATTCTCCATCTCCGACTGAGGCCAAACCACTGCCCCATGGAATCCCTCTGAAGCCCATAATTAAGAATCTGAAGAAAGAGATTCACCATTTGAAAAAGAAGCTGAAGAAGATTGAAGACGAGCTTCAGAAGTCCAAGAAGAGCACCTCGGAGGCAACAATTGAGGTCACCCACCTTCGCAAGTTGCATATGAAATATTCTATGGATTTTGACATCAGAAAGGGTAACTTCGAGAGAGAGTTAGCGGAGTTCAAGAAAAGTGCCAGTGATAAGTCTTGATCGTTAATGGTGAAGATCAGCTCCCTTGAAGTCGAGCTCAAGACGACGAAGGAGAAGATTCAACTATTGGAGTGGAGTTTGCTGTGGTCCTCAGATAAGGTGCGGTATGAATGGGATTGGTTGAAGAAATTGTCCATGCTTTAAAAGCAGTTGTACGATGCTGAGCTTACTTACGATAGCTATCAGTTAGGTTGGAGTGAGAGGATATCTAAGCTCGAGCAAAAGCTTCATGCCACTGATAGCGAGGTGGCCTAGCTCCAGAAGCAACTTGATGATAGTTACCAATCTAGTGCGAGCAGGGAGTCAGAGCAGATTGCCTCCTTGATAAGGACCATGGGTGAGCTTTTAGAAGTAGTTGGGAAGGAAAAGGCTGAGATTCAATGATTGAAGATCCAGCTAACTTGCGAGCAGTAAGTCATCAAGGATGCTGAGGCTGAATCAGAAGTTTTAAGGAGAAGGCTGTGTGAATCCGAAGAGAACTACTGAAGGGCTGACAGGATGTTCACGATAACTTAATAAGAAGAAAGGAGCTCAAGGAAGAGGTTGTCAGCCTAAAAGAGTCCTTGGTGATGGTTAGCATTCTAAAGTCTGAGGAGTCCGATCCTTCTTAGGACTTTGATTTTATCTTTCTTTCTTTTTGTATACGGTTTTACAGACCTTTATATTTACCTTTGCCTTGTAATCAACTTTGTCTTTAGTAAAATAATATTTTCTCCCATTGTCTTTCGTTCTATGCGAATTCAATGTTTGTCGACTGCTTTGTGTGCTTTACTTTGTCTTTTGTTGATACGATTGCTAAAGATGTCTAACCAGAGATCTTCTCTTGCATCAAGATGAGGTTCTCCTCCTATTTCTGATGCAACCGAACTTCATTCTTGTTAAGGCAAGGTTTTCAGGATGAGGTTCTCCTCCTTTTTCCTGTGTTTGGCCTTGCTTTACCGACTTTCTTATGTAGGGAGTTTCGGCTTTAAATGAGATGATTCTTTCCATCTTAAGTTAATGGGACCTTCATTTTACTCATGTTAGAATTAGGTTCTCCTCCTATCCCTAATAGGACTGTAAGGGCATATAAGGGCCATTGAAAGGGCGTCTCCCCTCCTCCAGTCTTAAGTTAATGGGGCCTTCATTTTGCTTATGTTAGAATAAGGTTCTCCTCCTAGTCCTAATAGGGCTGTAGGGGCACAAAAGGGCTATTGAAAGGGCCTCTCCCCTCTTTCCGTCTTAAATTAACAAGGCCTTCACTTTGCTCATGTTAGGATGAGGTTCTCCTCCTATTCCTAATAGGACTGTAGGGGCACATAAGGGCTGTTGAAAGGGCTTCTCCCCTCCTCTCATCTTAAATTAGTGGGACCTTCATTTTGCTTATGTTAGGATGAGGTTCTTGAAGGAGAAATCCTAATTTTTCAGATCAGATTTGTTCAGATATGATCGAATCAAGAGAGATATTTCAAAAATTTCTCTCATGCATTTAGATCAAATCTAAAATGTTATAGATCTGATTTTATAGATATAATAAATAAAATAAAAATAAATTAAATCTAGTTTAATTTATACCTTGATGTTGGGTAATCTGATTACCCTTTGATGATCCGGATGATTGCCTGAGATTCTGGATCTAGCCATGCAAGCACCTGGCCTCTACCAATATCCACTCAGACTGAATTTAGAGATCTTCTCCTTCTTTATCATCTCTCCAAAAATTAGATCTGGATCTGATTTGGAGGATCTTCAAAACTCCTTCTGAAAATCAGCAATTATCTCTACAGTAGTGCTGCCTTCTTCCTTTCTCGTCACCTTTTTCTTATCTAGATCGTACCAAACTGAAGCCCAACATTCCTTGGGTGTGGAGAGGAGAGAGAGGATTAGAAGATGGCATGGAGGAGGGAGAGGGGTAGCCTTGGGGTATGGCTAAGAGGGAACTCTTTTAAAAGTGGGGCACAGACAGAGTTTATATAAACCTTGCTCCACCATGCAGTGCCACATCATCCCGGCCAGTCGTGTTACTTCATGTAATAAAATCTAAATCTGATTGGTGGGATGACATCACCTAATCCAATCAGATGAGAGCTCTACAAATTCATCCTTAGATGGCACCTAAGACTGGTCAAGGTCTATAGGTAAGGGTCACTTAAGTAGAATCCAAGAAGCAACCTGGAGTCCCATCCATATGGGATTCCAGTCGTCCCTATCCATGGGTGAATGCCTCCCTAGGCGTGCACCCCCTCCTTTCCAAATTCCAATAAGGGGAAAAGCCTCTATCTGCTCTCTAATAAGTGCATCACACATGGGCAGATGTCCAAGGGTCAAAGGTCAACATTTGACCAAAGTCAAAGGACAAGAATTAGCAGGTGATGGAAAATGATAGGTGTTGTCTCAAATTTATCTGATAAATTAATATAACCCTTTTCTAACCTGGACAAGCTTCAGTCAGACCAAGTAAAGGTACCTGAGTAAGCACAAACTCATTTGGCTCAATCGAGATAACTTTTAATGATAATAAAAAGAGAATATTAGGTTCAATCGTGTGCTAGCATGATTTTCTTGAACCTAGTTGAATCTAATTCAAATCAACTGAACTGGGTTAGTCCAATTGATGATATCCAGATTCAAACCTTTATTTGTGTGACCTAGTTAGGTTTAGTTCTGTATGATAATGGGACATATCATGATCTCTATCATGGACATCATCGAAACTCCTTTCGATGGATCAGAACTCTTCTAATTCAGACAACTAGAATGATCGATCATCTAAATCATTCAAATTGCTCCCAAAATCCAGTTGTGACACCTAGCAGTATATGGTGGCAACCCATCAAAATTGAAAACAAATCTCTCAATGCAGCTACTTATGTGATTAAGTTTTTTTATCTTGAGGCTCGATCAGATTAAAGTTAAGGTGAACTCATCAAACCCTAGTTTCTATCATATGATTTAATCATTCGATTCAAGTCTGATGTGAAAACCTTAATAGAAACTCTTTCTATTATTTCATGCTGCCATGGCCCTGGGCTTATGAACTTGATTCTCATGATCATCATATGGCTGCTCCTTATCCATCGAGGTAGATAGATTTTCTCTTGGTGCAATCCAATTCTTACAATGAACATGCTATAGCCAACATACATCTCAGAATTTCGAATGGCTAGGAGACCAAGTCATGGTGTAGTCAAACTATAACACCCTCAAGATGAACTAATGATGCACCTTAGGTCAAAGAACTAGACACACCACTGCAGCTTTGAGTCAGTCATCGATTAGAAGGTGGACTTTCTTATGATTGCTCAAGGTGGTCATGCTCAGTGCCCTCATTCTCTAACGAGTACCTATACTCTCACTCCGATGTCTCTACACCATAGACTCAAGACTCATCTACTATGAAGAAGTGATTGTACACCAACCTTTTGGATCAATCACCATCCTCATGATGATCCTACGCTCAGGAGCATTTTATGAGTTAATAAATGAAAATTTATATCTTAAATTTTTAACTCTTGAAAATATGAATTGTCATTATCATTAACTCAAGGGATGTATCACAGACACTAAATATACATTTATGATAGAAAATAATCTATTTTATTTTTTATAGTCAAAATTATAGTTTTGCCCCTAGAAGTGTATTACAAGTGTTAGCCAATTCTGGCTTCTAGGACACACATATCTAACAAACTCCCACTTGACCTAAAGCCAATTGGCTATAAATCTAAGTCCTATCTTCTCAAGGTGGGATTTGATCTTCTACTGGCCCAATGATTTTGTAAGCAAATCTATCACATTGTCTGCGGAGTCGACTCTCTTGATCTTGACGTAACCCATCTTAAGGTAATAACGGATGAGGTGGTATCGCCGCTCGATGTGCTTAGATTTCTGATGACACCTCGGCTCCTTAGCAAGGGTTATGGCATCATTGTTGTCACAGTATAGAGGAATGGCATCTAATGGCATCACTCCGATCTCTGCAGCAAACTTTTTGTACTAGAATGCCTCCTTTGCTGCTTCTGACTTAGTGATGTATTCTGCTTCCATGGTGGAATCTACTATCACTATCTACTTAGAACTTTTCCAACTGACAGCTCCAGCATTGCACACAAACTGACTTCCAGATGTCGACTTTCAATCATCTACATCAGACATAAAATTCAAGTCTATATACCCTTGGCTTAGAGTTCTCCATTACCAAAGATCAACAACATATCCTTAGTTCTTCTCAAGTACTTAAGGATACATTTCACAGAAGTCCAGTGTTCTTCACCTAGATTCGACTGATATCTACTCGTGACACTCACAGCATAGGCTATATCAGGTCGTGTACATAACATGGCATACATGAGACTCCCTACAGCCGAAGCATAAGGAATCTTGCTTATGCATTCTATTTCCTCAGGTGTGCTAGGGCACATCCTTTTGGAAAGATGAATGCCATATCTGAAGGGTACCAAATCCCTCTTAGAGTTTTTCATGCTAAAACTCTTTAGCACTTCCTCTATGTACCTCTTTTCTGAAAGTCCTAGCATCCTATTCGATCTATCTCTATAAACCTTAATTTTTAGAATAAAAGGATGCTCTCCTAGGTCTTTCATAGAGAATTCTTTTGATAACCATATTTTAACTATGGTCAATATGGAAATATCATTTTCAATAAGGAGGATGTCATCCATGTACAATACAAGGAAAACAACAGCGCTCCCACTGACCTTTTTAAAGACACATGGCTCCTCTTCATTCTTGATGAAACCAAACAATTTGATCACATCATTAAAGCGAGTGTTCCACTTCAAGATGCTTGCTTAAGTCCATATATGGACCTTTGTAGCTTGCATACCTTGTGATCATCATCACTGGATGTGAAACCTAGTGGCTGTTCCATATAAATATCTTCCTCAAGATATCCATTTAAGAATGCCATTTTCACGTCCATTTACCATATTTCATAATCGAAATAGGTTGCAACAGCAAACAATGTGCGGATGGATTTAAGCATAGCTACTAGCGAAAAGGTATCCTGATAGTCAATGCCTTCACGTTGACCATAACCTTTTGCCACTAATCTAGCTTTGAATGTCTCCACATTTCCATCTGCACCAATCTTTCTCTTGTAGATCCATTTATATCCAATAGGTACTATACCTTCTAGTGGATCTACCAAGGTTCAGACTTGGTTTGAGTGCATCGAGTCAATTTCTGACTTCATTGCCTCTAACCATTTCTTAGAGCCGATATCCAATATCACTTCGTTATAGGTTTTGGGATCATCACCATGAACCCAATTACCTACGAGGAACATTTTCTCTACTTCCTCTAAAATAGTACCTAAGTACCTCTTAAGAGGACGAAAAACTCTTTTCGATCTATGAGGTGGAGGAGGTAGTGATTGGATTGGCTTAACCTGATTTGGTTCCATTTGGTCCTTAGCTCATTGCTCTTTTGAGACTTTCTCCTCGAGCTTGATCTGCTTTTCAATGCCGCTATCTTGAATAAACTATTTTTCAAGAAAGATGGCATATCGACTCACAATCACATTATGATCTTCTGGAATGTAGAAATAATATCCTAATGACTCTTTAGGATATCCTATAAATTGAGCTCTGAAGGATCTAAAGTCTAACTTATCAGCTTATTATCTTTTGACATGAGCCGGACAACCCCAAATTTTGAGATGACTTAGATTTGATTTCTTACCATGCCATATCTCATACGGTGTGGTAGGAATAGTTTTAGAAGGAACCCTATTCAGTAAGTATGTTGTAGTTAACAAACAGTATTTTCAAAGAAAATTAGAAAGATCTGTGAAGCTCGTCATGGATCGGACCATATCTAATAGGGTCCGATTCCTCAGTTCTAAAATTCCATTGAGTTGAGGTGTTCCAAGTGTAGTCCATTGAGAGACTATTCCATTTTTCTTAAGATGGTCTAAGAATTTTCGACTAAGGTATTCACCTCCTCGATCTGATCGAAGAATCTTAACAGGTTCTCTTGTTTGCTTTTCTACTTCATGTCTGAATTTCTTGAACTTTTCAAAAGCTTCAAACTTATGTCTCATAAGATACACATACCCATACCGAGATAACTCATCGATAAAGGTTATGAAATAGATAAAGTTGCCTCCAGTCGGTACATCAAATGGACTGCACACATCAGTAAATACAAAGGCAAGAAGATCCGTGGCCCTTTCCCTATGTCCTATAAAAGGGAGCTTAGTCATTTTGCCATGAAGATAAGATTCACAAATTGAATATGACTCAGAAATCAATGAACTCAATAGCCCAATTTTTTTCTAATTTGTTAACCCTATCTTTTGTTATATGACCTAGTCTTAGGTACGATAGATACCTATCATTTGGACTATCCTTAGGTCATTTCATGGTATTCATATTTTATTCGATATTAAAAATAGATACATCAACATGTAACTGATAAAGATCATTAATAAGAAAACCACTTGAAATTTTATTTCTTTCATAAAGAATGTTACAATGGTCCTTAAGAAAATTAATTACATAACCTTCTAATGCAAGGTAAGAAATAGAAATCGAATTCCTGGTTGCTGCAGGCACATAATAACAGCCTTTTAACACTAAGTCTAAACTAGATGGTAGTCGAAGAGGGTATGTTCCCATGGCCATGGCAACAACTCTTGCTCCATTTCCAACACACAGGATCATCTCACCATCCCTCAACCTCCTGCTATCCTCAAGATCCTGCATGAAAGTGCACAAATGAGCATTAGAACCAGAGTCAAACACCCAACTGGATGCAGAAGAAATCGTAAGGTTAGACTCAATAACGAGCATACCTCCAGAAGGACCTACCTCCTTATTCTTTAGGGTGGCCAAGTATGTAGGGCAGTTCCACTTTCAGTGGTCATCATTGTTGCAATGGAAACACTTTTCTTTATCAACGGCCTTTTTCTTCAGCTTTGTCTTTTTCTTCTTTCCTCCTTCCACCTTCTATTTTTTCATAGACTTCTTCTTCTTTCCAAAAGACTTTCTCTTGGAAGAAGTCTATTCCATAGCAAGCACTGAGCCTTTAGAACCTTTCATAGAAAGCTCAGCGATAACCAGCATGTTCATAAATTCGGCCAAGAAATTTTGAAGTTTATGCATATGGTTGTTCATGATGAACTGCCCATACGTATTAGTCAAAGATTGCAGAATTATGTCATTCTGCAGATCTAAGTCTAACTTCACTCCGAGTTTCTCAAGCTCTTCCAAATTCTTGATCATTACTAGACAATAATCTTGAACTGACTATCTATCACGTATCTTAGCCTTGAATAGTCATTTAGTGACTTGATACTTGGCTGCGCGACTCTGTTCACCAAACATCTCTTGTAGGTGAGCCAATATTTGGCAAGTAGTCCTAATATCTTCATGTTGGCGCTGAAGTTCATTAGACATTGAGCCCAACATGTAATATTTGGCCTTGTTATCTTCGTCTGTCCACTTATCAAGAGACACTCTCTGCTCAGCAGATGGACGGGCTGGTAAGGTGGGAGGATCCTGGTCCAATACATGAGTCAACTTCTTGGAATCCAAAATAATTTTGAAGTTCTAGAGCCAATCCTTGTAATTTAGTCCGATCAATCTATGGGTGTCCAAGATTCAGGCTAGTGGGTTGGATGCAAATATTTTTTTATAGAGAGTCAAAGTTTTTAGTTAGATTTTATAATTAAGACTTAACCAATTTGTTTAAGAATTTTATTTTTAAACAAATTAGCTTTCACTATTTTCTCAGATCCCTACACTCCCTCTATAGAGATGCGAAAATCTCCATGATTAATAATTTTTAGTGGATGGTGCGGTCCCATCAACTAACTCATCACCTCACCTAACAGTTATTGGTGATGGGTTAGCCAATAAGTGAACAACTCTTGTTTAATGATTCTCTAATTATGGTGCACCCAAACTTGGTCTCTAATTCATGAATCTCACCATGCTCGGAATATTGATCCACTTCTTAGTTAAGTCAGACCGACCATTTGCATAGATTGGATTTCTAATTGAGTCTTTCATTATATCTTGAATATTGAGCCCAATCCATCCTCCAGCCCATAGCATTCAATGCCTAATAGATATGGTTGTGTCTTTTCAATGCAACTGAACCACTGTAACCAATCGAGAACAATCAAACCCAGGAAGGGTCTGCATATCTATAGTGGTGGAAGACCTTAGACTTAATCTTTTCTTAGGGATATTTGATTTAGATCTGATTAAACTAGACTTGACATAGTCATAACCATTATGACTAACCTAGTGGCATGGGTTAACTTGGATTATTGACCACCTCAGATCATAACTGAGTCAACAAACATAGCCAGGTAAGTGAGACTAGTGGAAGGGATATGCCACCAACTTGACAAGAATGCATTCGAGTCGAGTAGCTCCTAATTAAAAATCAGTCAATTGTATCTACCAAACTTACCTTAGACACCAAATTATTGAGCCAGAATCAATCAGGTTAGCCTACAATCCAGACTCTAACCACTGAGCCTAATTAGGTCTTAGCTTGATCGATCACTTACATGATTCGATCTTGACCTAGACTTAATCCTATTAGGCTGATCAATTTAAGCACTGTTGATCCCATCTAACCGACTCTTGATTCAGTTTGAATAACCGCTATACCTAATTGAGCTGCCCAAGCCCGAACCCAATATTATGAATATATTTTAGATCTAAAATTCTTAATTTTAGATCTAATTAATATTTCATAATCTTAATACTTAATTAAGTTTAGGATTCATAAATAAAATATGTAAATAAAATCTTAGAATTTTAGGATCTAGGATTTTGCAAAAAGTAAGTTCTTGATTTCTGATTAAGGATGAACGCGTAGCATCCCTACACATCATAAGAATATCCTATCGAATGGGAGGAGAAGGATTTAACTCTTACTTTATTCTTATGATCGGACAGCCAAGGAGAACACCTTAATTAGAAATATAAATCTATAAAACTAGTTAGATCTACATCATATATCTCATATATAAAAATTGATCTAACTTTATACATGTTTTGCATACATCTCATGTATCATATCATGTATATTTTTTAGATCTAAATTATCATATAATTATCTAAAAAATTAGATTTAAATTGATCACATCAAAATAAATTCTAATTTAGATAATTATGTAGAACTATTCTATAATTAGTCTAAACATGCATTCATCGTATCTCATATGATCTAAAAATTAAATAATTTTATTTTCTATTTTTTAAATCTTATTATAATATTTATAATCATTAGAAAATAGAAAATAAATAGATCTAAAATTATAATTTAATCAAAATAAATCATGATCATGCAAGACTACGTATAGAACGATTCTATTTTACAACTAGTCATGCATATTATAGAAATTTGATCTATATTATTTAATTTTAATTTTTTTGATTTCAAATCTAATCACATCTCATGTGACATCTAGAATCACCTAATTTTTAGATCCAAATAAATTAAAAATTAAATTTAAATAATTTAGAGAACCTGGCTCTGATACCAGTTGAAGGAGAAATCCTAATTTTTTGGATCAGGTTCATTCAGATCTGATCGGATGAAGGGAGATATTTCAAAAGTTTCTCTCATGCATCCAGATCAGATTTAAGATTTTATAGATCTAATAAATAAAATAAAAATAAATTAAATCAAATTTAATTTATACCTTGATGTTGTGTAATTTGATTACCCTTTGATAATCCTACTGATTGCCTAAGATTCTGGATCTAGCCACGCAAGCGCCTGACCTCTACCGGTATCTACTTAGGCTGGATTTGAAGATCTTCTCCTTCTTTATAACCTCTCCAAAAATTAGATCTGAATCTAATTTGGAGGATCTTCAAAACTCCTTCTGAAGATCAGCAGTCGTCTCTGCAGCAATGCTACCTTCTTCCTTTCTCATCATCTTTTTCTTATCTGGATCGTACCAAACTAGAGCCCAACTTCCCTTGGGCGTGGAGAGGAGAGAGAGGATTAAAAGATGGCATGGAGGAGGGAGAGCGGTAGCCTTAGGGCATGACTAAGAGGAAACTCTTTTAAAAGTGGGGTACAGATAGGGTTTATATAGACCCTGCTACACCATGCAGTGCCACATCATCTCGGCCAATCGCATTGCTTCATGCAATTAGATCTAAATCTGATTGATGAAATAATATCACCTGATCCAATCAGATGAGAGCCCCATAAATTCATCCTTAGATGGCACCTAAGACTGATCAAAGTTTATAGGTAAGGGTCACCTAAGTAGAATCCAAGAAGCAACCTGGAGTCCCATCCATATGGGACTTGAGTCATCCCTATCCATAGGTGCACACCTCCATAGGCGTGCACCCCCTCCTTTCTAAATTCTAGTAAGGGGAGATGCCCCTATCTGCTCTCCAATAAGTGCATGACACATGGGCATATGTCCAAGGGTCAAAGGTCAATGTTTGACCAAAGTCAAAGGATAAGAATTAGTAGGTGATGGAAAATGGTAGGTGTTGTCTCAAATTTATCTCATAAATTAAGACAACACTTTTTTGATTTGAACAAGCTCCAGTTAGACCATGTAAAGGTACTGGAGTGAGCACAAACTCATTTGGCTCAGTTGAGACAACTTTTAATGATAATAAAAGGAGAACGTTAGGTTTAATCATGTGCTAGCACGATTTTCTTAAATCGAATTGAATCTAATTCAAATCAATTGAACTGGGTTAGTCTAATTGATGATATCCAGATCCAAACTCTTGTTTGTGTGATCTAGTTAGGTTCAATTTTATATGGTAATGGGATATGTCACGATCTCTATCATCAACATCATCGAAACTCCTTTCGATGGATTTGAACTCTTTTGATTCAAACAACGAGAATGATCGATCATCTAAATCATTCTAATTGCTCCCAAAATCCATCAGTGACACCTAGCAGTATATGGTGGCAACCCATCAAAATTGAAAACAAAACTCTTGGTACACCTACTTGCGTGATTAAGTTCTTTTATCTTGAGCTCCGATCAGATTAGGGTTAAGGTGAACTCGTCAAACCCAAATTTCTATCATATGATTTAATCATTCGATTCAAGTCCGATGTGAAAATCTTAATAGAAACTCTTTCTATTATTTCACTCTACCATGGCCATGGGCTTATGGACTTGATTCTCATGATCATCATAGGGCTGCTCCTCATTCATCGAGGTAGATAGATTCCCTCTTGGTGCAATCCAATTCCTACAATGAGCATGCTATAGCCAACATACACCTCAGAATTTTGAATGGCTAGGAGACCGAGTCATGGTGTAGTCAAACTATAACACCCTCAAGATGAACTGTCGATGCACCTCAGGTCAAAGAACTAGATGCACCGCTGTAGCTTCGAGTCAGTCATCGATGAGAAGGTAGACTTCCTTATGACTGCTCGAGGTGGTCATGCTTAGTGCCCTCATTCTCTAACGAGTATCTGTACTCTCATTTCGATGTCTATACATCATAGACTCAAGACTCATCTATTATGAAGAAGCGATTGTATATAAATCTTCTGGATCAATCACCATCCTCATGATGATCCTATGGTCAGGAGCATTTTATGAGTTAATAAATGAAAATTCATGTCTTAAATTTTCAACTCTTGAAAATATGAATTATCATTACCATTAACTCAAGGAATGTATCATAGATACTAAATATACATTTATGATAGAAAATAATCTATTTTATTATTTATAATCAAAATTATAATTTTGCCCTTAGAAGTGTATTATAAGTATCAGCCAATTCTAGCTTCTAGGGCACACATATCTTACAAGTGTCTCCTCCTTCCATCTTAAATTAACAGGGCCTTCACTTTGCTTATCTTAGGATGAGGTTCCCTCCTGTTCCTAACAGGACTGTAGGGACACATGAGGGCTATTGAAAGGGCCTCTCCCCTCCTCCCATCTTAAATTAATGGGGCCTTCGTTTTGCTCATGTTAGGATCAGATTCTCCTCCTGTTCCTAATACGGCTGTAGGGGCACATAAGGGCCGTTGAAAGGGCCTCTCCCCTCCTCCCGTCTTAAATTAATGGGGCCTTCATCCATATCAGGATAAGGTTCTTCTTTTATTCCTGACATGGCTAGTTTTGTCTAATGACAAAGTTCGAAAAGTTATTTCCTATCATTATAATTTTGTGCCAAGTACGAAGATGTTAAAGTAAAGAAATTTTATTGAAATGAAGTTATTGATAATACATTCATAGATTCTCTAAGTTCCATGGATCTGGTAGATCAGCTCCCTCAAGCTCTCTTAGGTAGTTGGTTTCAGGCTGCATGACTTCCTTGACTTCATAAGGGCCTTTCCAGTTCGGAGCAAGCTTTTCTTGGTTTTGAGGTTGTGAAATAGCTGCTTGTTGAAGCACTAGGTCCCTACTACTACAAAAAAGGGCTACGGCAGTGGTTCGTAACCACTGCCATAGCCTAAAAAATCACTACTACTATGGCCATCGCTGTAGCTCTATGGCAGTGGTTGTTGCAGCGATTGTTTGAACCGCTATCATAGATAGCCTATTATAGTAGTTTATAAATCACTGCAATAGATCGATCTATAGCAGTAGTTATGTAACCGCTGCCATAGTTCTATAGCAACGGTTACATAAATACGACCATAGATAATCTATAGCAGCGATTTCTTAACCACTACCATGGGTCTAATGCAGTGATCGTCATCGTTTGCACTAGGAACCTATTGTAGTGGTTGGCACGGATATGACAACGGTTATAAAACCACTGCCATAGATCTTGAATAATTAAAAAAATTAAAATTTTTATTTTTTATATATTTTACCTGATAAATATAGATATATAACATAAGAAAATATAATAAATATAAAAATTATTCTAAAATACTAAAATTTTATTATTGAATAAAATTTATTATAATATTTTTTAATCAAAATAAAATACATCAAAAGTCTCCTAATTATATTGAAAGAAAATTTTGATTTTTTGGAGCAGGTTCGTTCAGATATGATCGGATCAAGAGATATATTTCAAAAATTTTTCTTTTTGATCCTAATTATATCTGATCCGCATTATTCTAATAATAAAAATAAAATCTAATTTAAATTATATTTAATTTATCTTGATGTAGAGTAATCCTATTACCTGTTGATGATCCTGTAAGCAGCGGAAGGTTCTTGATCTAGCCATGCAAGTGCCTGGCCTCTATCGATATCCACTCAAGCTGGATCTGGAGATCCTCTTCTTCTCTATCACGTTTCCAAAAATCAAATCTGGATCTGATCTAGAGGATCTTCAAAATACCTTTTCAAGATCAGCAGTTGTCCTTTGCAGCACGCAGCCTTCTAGCTTTCTGTCGCCTTTCTCTCATCTGGATTGCACCAATTAAGATCTAAATTCTTTTTGGACATGAAGAGGAGAGGGAGAAGTAGAACTTGGCATGAAGGAGGAAGAGGGAGGAAGCCTTGGGGTGTGGAGAACTCTTTTCTCAGATTTCAGATACTCTTTGAGTTGGACGCAGGGTCTTATTTATAGACTAAGCGAGATCCAACTCCTCTTCTTCCCAACCAATCACAACCCTTTGTGAAATCAGATCTAAAGCTGATTGGTGGAAATAGAGTCCCTTGGATTCCTTGTTAGATGGCGCCTAAGATCAGTCAAATTTGGTTCTTAGGAGAACTCTAATCGGAATCCAAAAAGGAGATAGAGTCCCTGTCCAATAGAGACTCCTGGGCGCCTCCAGCTTGGGCACATGCCAAGGGTGGTGTGCGCCCTCTTCCTTGCCAGGTTCTGGTATGGGGACAAGCCCCCACCAGCTCTTCAATAGATGTGCGACACATGGACAGAAGTCAAAGTATCAATGATCAACATTTGATCAGTCAAAGGTCAACTTTTGACCAAAGTCAAAGGATGAGAAGGCATTTCATGGTATTCATATTTTATTCGATATTAAAAATAGATACATCAACATGTAAACTGATAAAGATGCATTAATAAGAAACCCACTTGAAATTTTATTCTTTCATAAAAGAATGTTACAATGGTCCTTAAGAAAATTAATTACATAAACCTTCTAATGCAAGGTAAAGAAATAGAAATCGAATTCCTGGTTGCTGCAGGCACATTAATTAACAGCCTTTTATACACTAAGTCTAAAACTAGATGGTAGTCGAAGAGGGTATGTTCCCATGGCCATGGCAACAACTCTTGCTCCATTTCCAACACACAGGATCATCTCACCATCCCTCAACCCTCCTGCTATCCTCAAGATCCTGCATGAAAGTGCACAAATGAGCATTAGAACCAGAGTCAAACACCCCAACTGGATGCAGAAGAAATCGTAAGGTTGAACTCAATAACGAGCATTACCTCCAGAAGGACCTACCTCCTTATTCTTTAGGGTGCCAAGTATGTAGGGCAGTTCCACTTTCAGTGTCATCATTGTTGCAATGGAAACACTTTTCTTTATCACGGCCTTTTTCTTCAGCTTTGTCTTTTTCTTTCTTTCCTCCTTCCACTTCTTATTTTTTCATAGACTTCTTCTTCTTTCAAAAGACTTTCTCTTGGAAGAAGTCTATTCCATAGCAAGCACTGAGCCTTTTAGAACCTTCATAGAAAGCTCAGCGATAACCAGCATTGTTCATAAATTCGGCCAAGAAATTTTGAGTTTATGCATATGGTTGTTCATGATGAACTGCCCATACGTATTAGTCAAAGATTGCCAGAATTATGTCATTCTGCAGTGCAGAAGTCTAACTTCACTCCGAGTTTCTCAAGCTCTTCCAAATTCTTGATCATTACTACGACAATAATCTTGAACTGACTATCTATTCACGTTCTTAGCTCTGAATAGTCATTAGTGACTTGATACTTGGCTGCGCGATCTCTGTTCACCAAACATCTCTTGTAGGTGGAGCAATATTTGGCAAGTAGTCATAATATCTTCATGTGGCGCTGAAGTTCATTAGACATTGAGCCCAACATGTAATATTTGGCCTTGTTATCTTCGTCTGTCACTTATCAAGAGGACACTCTCTGCTCAGCAGTGGACGGGCTGGTAAGGTGGGAGGATCCTGGTCCAAAACATGAGTCAACTTCTTGGAATATCCAAAATTAATTTTGAAGTTCTAGAGCCAATCCTTTGAATTTAGTCCGATCAATCTATGGGTGTCCAAGATTCAGGGTAGTGGGTTGGATGCAAATATTTTTTTATAGAGAGTCAAAGGTTTTTAGTTAGATTTTATAATTAAGACTTAACCAATTTGTTTAGAGAATTTTATTTTTAAACAAATTAGGCTTTCACTATTTTTCTCAGATCCCTACACTCCCTCTTAGAGATGCGAAATCTCCATGATTAATAATTTTTAGTGGATGGTGGCGGTCCCATCAACTAACTCATCACCTCACCTAACAGTTATTGGTGATGGGTTAGCCAATAAGTGAACAAACTCTTGGTTTAATGATTTTCTTATTATGGTGCACCCAAACTTGTCTCTAATTCATGAATCTCACCATGCTCGGAATATTGATCCACTTCTTAGTTAAGTCAGAACCGAACCATTTGCATAGATTGGATTTCTAATTGAGTCTTTCATTATATCTTGAATATTGAGCCCAATCCATCCTCCCAGCCCATAGCATTCAATGCCTAATAGATATGGTTGTGTCTTTTCAATGCAAACTGAACCACTGTAACCAATCGAGAACAATCAAACCCAGGAAGGGTCTGCATATCTATAGTGGTGGAGACCTTAGACTAATCTTTTCTTAGGGATATTTGATTTAGATCTGATTAAAACTAGACTTGACAATAGTCATAACCATTATGACTAACCTAGTGCATGGTTAACTTGGATTATTGACCACCTCAGATCATAACTGAGTCAACAAACATAGCCAGGTAAGTGAGACTAGTGGAAGGATTGCCACCAACTTGACAAGAATGCATTCGAGTCGAGTAGCTCTAATTAAAAATCAGTCAATTGTATCTACCAAACTTACCTTAGACACCAATTATTGAGCCAGAAATCAATCAGGTTAGCCTACAATCCAGACTCTAACCACTGAGCCTAATTAGGTCTTAGCTTGATCGATCACTTACATGATTCGATCTGACCTAGACTTAATTCCTATTAGCGCTGATCAATTTAAGCACTGTTGATCCCATTCTAAACCGACTCTTGATTCAGTTTGAATAACCGCTATACCTAATTGAGCTGCCCAAGCCCGAACCCAATATTATGAATATTATTTGATCTTAAAAGTTCTTAATTTAGATCTAATTAATATTTCATAATCTTAATACTTAATTAAGTTTAGGATTCATAAATAAAATATGTAAATAAAATCTTAGAAATTTTAGGATCTTAGGATTTTGCAAAAAGTAAGTTCTTGATTTCTGATTAGGATGAACGCGTGCATCCCACACATCATAAGAATATCCTATCGAATGGGAGGAGAAGGATTTAACTCTTACTTTATTCTTATGATCGGACAGCCAAGGAGAACACCTTAATAGAAATATAATCTATAAAACTAGTTAGATCTACATCATATATTCTCAATATAAAAAATTGATCTAACTTTATCATGTTTTGCATACATCCATGTATCATATCATGTATATTTTTTAGATCTAATTATCATATAATTATCTAAAAATTAGATTTAAATGATCACATCAAAATAAATTCTAATTTTAGATAATTATGTAGAACTATTCTATAATTAGTCAAACATGCATTCATCGTATCTCATATGATCTAAAAATTAAATAATTTTTTTTCTATTTTTTAATCTTATTATAATATTTATAATCATTAGAAAATAGAAAATAAATAGATCTAAAATTATAATTTAATCAAATAAAATCATGATCATGCAAGACTACGTATAGAACGATTCTATTTTACAACTAGTCATGCATATTATAGAAATTTGATCTATATTATTTAATTTAATTTTTTTGATTTCAAATCTAATCACATCTTCATGTGACATCTAGAATCACCTAATTTTTAGATCCAAATAAATTAAAAATTAAATTTAAATAATTTAGAGAACCTGGCTCTGATACCAGTTGAAGGAGAAATCCTAATTTTTTGGATCAGGTTCATTCAGATCTGATCGGATGAAGGAGATATTTCAAAAGTTTCTCTCATGCATCCCAGATCAGATTTAAGATTTTATAGATCTAATAATAAAATAAAAATAAATTAATCAAATTTAATTTAATACCTTGATGTTGTGTAATTTGATTACCTTTGATAATCCTACTGATTGCCTAAGATTCTGGATCTAGCCACGCAAGCGCCTGACCTCTACCGGTATCTACTTAGGCTGGATTTGAAGATCTTCTCCTTCTTTATAACCTCTCCAAAAATATTAGATCTGAATTTCTAATTTGGAGGATCTTCAAAACTCCTTCTGAGATCAGCAGTCGTCTCTGCAGCAATGCTACCTTCTTCCTTTCTCATCATCTTTTTCTTATCTGGATCGTTACCAAACTAGAGCCCAACTTCCCTTGGGCGTGGAGAGGAGAGAGAGGATTAAAAGATGGCATGGAGAGGGAGAGCGGTAGCCTTTAGGGCATGACTAAGAGGAAACTCTTTTAAAAGTGGGGTACAGATAGGTTTATATAGACCCTGCTACACCATGCAGTGCCACATCATCTCGGCCAATCGCATTGCTTCATGCAATTAGATCTAAATCTGATTGATGAAATAATAATCACCTGATCCAATCAGATGAGAGCCCCATAAATTTCATCCTTAGATGGCACCTAAGACTGATCAAAGTTTATAGGTAAGGGTCACCTAAGTAGAATCCAGAAGCACCTGGAGTCCCATCCATATGGACTTGAGTCATCCCTATCCATAGGTGCACACCTCCATAGGCGTGCACCCCCTCCTTTCTAAATTCTAGTAAGGGGAATGCCCCTATCTGCTCTCCAATAAGTGCATGACACATGGGCATAATGTCCAAGGGTCAAAGGTCAATGTTTGACCAAAGTCAAAGGATAAGAATTAGTAGGTGATGGAAAATGGTAGGTGTTGTCTCAAATTTATCTCATAAATTAAAGACAACACTTTTTTGATTTGAACAAGCTCCAGTTAGACCATGTAAAGGTACTGGATGAGCACAAACTCATTTGGCTCAGTTGAGACAACTTTTAACTGATAATAAAAGGAGAAGTTAGGTTTTAATCATGTGGCTAGCACGATTTTTCTTAAATCGAATTGAATCTAATTCAAATCAATTGAACTGGGTTAGTCTATATTGATGATATCCAGATCCAAACTCTTGTTTGTGTGATCTAGTTAGGTTCAATTTTATATGGTAATGGGATATGTCACGATCTCTATCATCAACATCATCGAAACTCCTTTCGATGGATTTGAACTCTTTTGATTCAAACAACGAGAATGATCGATAATCTAAATCATTCTAATTGCTCCCAAAATCCATCAGTGACACCTAGCAGTATATGGTGGCAACCCATCAAAATTGAAAACAAAACTCTTGGTACACTACTTGCGTGATTAAGTTCTTTTATCTTGAGCTCCGATCAGATTAGGGTTAAGGTGAACTCGTCAAACCCAAATTTCTATCATTGATTTAATCATTCGATTCAAGTCCGATGTGAAAATCTTAATAGAAACTCTTTCTATTATTTCACTCTACCATGGCCATGGGCTTATGGACTTGATTCTCATGATCATCATAGGGCTGCTCCTCATTCATCGAGGTAGATAGATTCCCTCTTGGTGCAATCCAATTCCTACAATGAGCATGCTATAGCCAACATACACCTCAGAATTTTGAATGGCTAGGAGACCGAGTCATGGTGTAGTCAAACTATAACACCCTCAAGATGAAACTTCGATGCACCTCAGGTCAAAGAACTAGATGCACCGCTGTAGCTTCGAGTCAGTCATCGATAGAAGGTAGACTTCCTTAAGAGGAATGGCATCTGATGGCATTACTCCAATTTCTGCAGCAAACTTCTTGTACCAGAATGCTTCCTTTGCAGCCTCTGATGCAGCGATATATTCTGCTTCCATGGTGGAATCTGCTATCACAGTTTGCTTGGAACTCTTCCAGCTGACAGCACCACCATTGCACACAAACAGACTTCCAGATGTCGACTTTCGATCATCTATATCGGACATGAAATCCGAGTCTGTGTATCCCTGGACTTGGAGTTCTCCATTACCAAAGACCAACATCATATCCTTAGTTCTTCTCAAGTACTTAAGGATACATTTCACAGAAGTCCAGTGTTCTTCACCTGGATTTGACTGATATCTGCTTGTGACACTCACAGCATGGGCTATATCAGGTCGTGTACATAGCATGGCATACATGAGGCTCCCTATTGCAGAAGCATAAGGGATCTTGCTCATGCGTTCTATTTCCTCAGGTGTGCTGGGGCACATCTTCTTGGAAAGATGAATACCATGTCTGAAGGGTATTAATCCCCTCTTAGAGTTTTCCATACTAAACCTCTTTAGTACTTCCTCTATGTACATCTTCTGTGAAAGTCCTAGCATCCTATTCGGTCTATCCCTATAGACCTTAATTCCTAGAATAAAGGATGCTTCACCTAGGTCTTTCATGGAGAATTCCTTGGACAACCACATCTTGACTGATGTCAACATGGGAATATCATTCCCAATAAGGAGGATGTCATCCACGTACAATACGAGGAAGACAACAGCGCTCCCACTGACCCTTTTGAAAACACATGGTTCCTCTTCATTTTTGATGAAACCAAACTTTTTGATCACATCATTGAAACGAGTGTTCCAGCTCCGAGATGCTTGCTTAAGTCCATATATGGACCTTTGCAGCTTGCAAACCTTGTGATCAGTATCACTGGATGTGAAACCTAGCGGCTGTTCCATATAGATATCTTCCTCAAGATATCCATTTAGGAATGCCGTTTTCACGTCCATTTGCCATATTTCATAATCGAAATAGGCTGCAACGGCAAGCAATGTGCGGATGGATTTTAGCATAGCTACTGGGAAAAAGGTATCCTGATAGTCAATGCCTTCGCGTTGACTATAACCTTTTGCCACTAGTCTAGCCTTGAATGTCTCCACATTCCCATCTGCACCAATCTTTCTCTTGAAGATCCATTTACACCCAATAGGTACTATACCTTCTGGTGGATCTACCAAGGTCCAGACTTGGTTTGAGTGCATCGAGTCAATTTCTGACTTCATTGCCTCTAAGCCATTTCTCGGAGTCGATATCTGATATCGCCTCGTTGTAGGTTTTGGGATCATCACCATGAGCACCATTACCTATGAGGAACATTTCCTCTACTTCCTCTGAAATAATACCTAAGTATCTTTCAGGGGGACGGAAAACTCTTTCCGATCTACGAGGTGGAGGAGGTAGTGTTCTTATTGGCTCAACCTGATTTGGTTCCACTTGGTCCTTAGCTCGTTCTGCTTGTGAGACTTTCTCATCAAGCTTAATCTGCTTTCCAATGCCGCTATCTTGAATAAACTATTTTTCAAGAAAGATGGCATGTCGACTCACAATCACATTGTGGTCTTCTGGAATGTAGAAATAGTATCCTAATGACTCTTTAGGATATCCTATGAATCGAGCTCTAAAGGACCTAAACTCTAACTTGTCCGCTTGTTGTCTTTTGACATGAGCCGGACAACCCCAAATTCTGAGATGACTCAGACTTGGTTTCTTACCGTGCCATATCTCATACGGTGTGGTAGGAACGGTTTTAGAGGGAACCCTATTCAGTAGATAGATTGAAGTTAATAATGAATGTCCCCAAAGAAAATCAGGGAGGTCTGTGAAGCTCATCATGGATCGAACCATATCCAATAGAGTCCGATTTCTCCGTTCTGAAACCCCGTTGAGTTGAGGTGTTCCTGGTGGAGTCCATTGAGAGACTATGCCATTTTTCCTTAAGATAGTCTAGGAATTCCCGGCTAAGGTATTCACCTCCTCGATCTGATCGAAGAACCTTAATGGGTTTTCCAGTTTGTTTTTCTACTTCATGTCTGAATTCTTTGAACTTTTCAAAAGCTTCAGACTTGTGTCTCATAAGATACACATACCCATACCTAGACAGATCATCGGTAAAGGTAATGAAGTAGACAAAATTGCCTCTAGCCGGCACATCAAATGGGCCGCACACATCAGTATGTACTAGGGCAAGGAGATCTGTGGCCCTCTCCCCATGTCCAACAAAAGGGAGTTTAGTCATTTTGCCTTGAAGACAAGATTCACAAGTTGGATATGACTCGAAAGTCAATGGACTCAATAGCCCATTTTTCTCCAATTTGTTGAATCCTATCTTCTGCTATATGACCTAATCTCAGGTGCCATAGATATCTGTCGTTTGGACTATCCCTAGGTCGTTTGGCATTCACGTTTTGCTCGATAGTTAGAAATAGGTACATCAATATGTAGCTGATAAAGACCATTAATAAGGAAACCATTTGCAATTTTATTTCTTTCATAAAGAATGTTACAATGGTCCTTAAAGAAGGTGATCACATAACCTTCTTGTGCTAAGCATGAAACAGAAATCAAATTCCTGCTAGCTGCAGGCACATAATAACAGTCTTTTAAAACTAAGTCTAAACCAGATGGTAATCGAAGAGGGTATGTTCCCACGGCTACTGCAGCAACTCTTGCTCCATTACCGATGCGTAGGATCATGTCTCCATCCCTCAGCCTCCTGCTATCCTCAAGACCCTGCATAGAAGTGCACAGATGAGCACTAGAACCAGAGTCAAGCACCCAACTGGATGCAGAAGAAACCGTAAGGTTAGACTCAATAACGAGCATACCTCCAGAAGGACCTTCCTTCTTGTTCTTCAGGGTGGCCAGGTAAGTAGGGCAGTTCCGCTTCCAATGGCCGTCGCTGTTGCAATGGAAACACTTTCCTTTGCCATCGGCCTTCTTCTTCGGCTTCTGCCTTCTTCTTCTTTGATCCTTCCACCTTTTGCTTTTTCACAGACTTCTTTTTCTTTCCATAAGACTTTCTTTTGGAAGAAGTCCGTTCCATAGCAAGAACTGAGCCTTTAGAACCTTTCATAGAAAGCTCAGCGGTAACCAGCATATTCATTAACTTCGGCCAAGGAATTTTGAAGTTTATGCATGTGGTAATTCATGATGAATTGCCCATATGCATCAGTCAAGGATTGCAGAATAATATCGTTCTGCAGATCCAAGTCCAACTTCACACCGAGCTTCTCAAGCTCTTCCATGTCCTTGATCATTGTCAGACAGTGATCTTGGACTGACTGCCCATCACGCATCTTAGCCTTAAAAAGTCATTTCGTGACTTGATATTTGGCTGCGCGACTCTGTTCACCAAACATCTCCTGCAGGTGAGCCAACATTTGGCGAGCAGTCCCGATATCTTCATGTTGGCGCTGGAGCTCATCAGACATCGAGCCCAACATGTAATATCTGGCCTTATTATCTTCGTCTAATCCATTTTTCCAGAGACGCTCTCTGTTCAGTGGATGGACGGGCTGGTAAGGTGGGAGGGTCCTGGTCCAAAACATGGGTTAACTTCTCTGAACCCAAAATAATTTTGTAGTTCCTGAGCCAATCTTTATAATTGGGTCCAGTCAGTCTATGTGTGTCCAGGATACGTGCCAATGGGTTGGACGCAGACATTTTTCCTGTAGAGAGTCAAAGATTCTAGTTAGATACTGTAATTTTGACTTGACCAATTTGTTTAGGGAATTTTATTTTTAAACAAATTAGCTCCCACTATTTTCTCGGATCCCTACACTCCCTCTGTAGAGATGCAAAAAATCTCCACGATTAATGATTTCTAGTGGGTGGTGCGGTCTCACCAACTGACTCATCACCTCACCTAACAGTTATTGGTGATGGGTTAGCCAATGAGTGAACAACTCTTGTTCAATGATTCTCTAATCATGGTGCACCCAAACTTGGTCTCTAATTCATGAATCTCACCGTATCCGGAATATTGATCCACTCCTTAGTTAAGTCAGACCCACCATTTGCATAGACTGGGTTCCTAATTGAGTCTCTCACCGTATCCGAAATATTGAGCCCAACTCATCCTCCAGCCCATAGCATCCAATGCCTAATAGACATGGTTGCATCTTTCCGGTGCAACTGAGCCACTGTATCCAGCCGAGAACAATCAACCCCGGGAAGGGCCCGCACATCTACAATGGTGGAAGACCTCAGACTTAATCTTTTCTTAGGGAGAATTGATTCAGGTCTCATTAAACTAGACTTGGCTTAGTCATAACAATTATGACTAACCTAGTGGCATGGGTTAGCTCGGATTATTGACCACCTCAGATCAGAACTGTGTCAACAGATATGGCCAGGTAAGTGAGATCCGGTGGAAGGAATATGCCATTAACTCGTACAAGAAACGCATTCAGGTCGAGTAGCTTCCAATTAAAAACCAGTCGGTCGTCTGTGCCAAACTTACCTTAGACACCAAATTGTTGAGTCAGAACCAATTGGGTTAGCCTACAATCCAGACTCTAACCTCTGAGCCTAATTAGGTCTTGCTTGATCGTGACTCGATCTTGACCCAGACTTAATCCTATTAGGCTGGTCAATTTAAGCATTGTTGATCCCATCTAACCAACTCTTGATTCGGTTTGATCAACCGCTTAGACCTAATTGAGCTACCCAAGCCCGAACCCAGTATTATGAATATGTCTTAGATCTAAAATTCTCAATTTTAGACCTAATTAATATTTCCATAAACTTAATTCTTAATTAAGTAGGGTTCATAAACAAAATATGCACAATAAATCCTAGGGTTTCAGGATCTAGGGTTTTGCAGAAAGTAAGTTTTGGGTTTCTGATTAAGGACGAACACGCAGCACCCCTACACATCATAAGAACACCCCATCGAATGGGAAGAGAGGGCCTTTAAACCCTTCTTCGTTCTTATGACCGGACGGCCAAGAGGAACGCCTTAATCAGGAACATGTAAATACTACAAAACAGTTTTAGATCTATATCATATATCTCATATACAAATTAGATCTAATCATGGCATATTTTGCATACATCTCATGTATCAAATCATGCATATTTTTAGATCTAAATTATCTCATAATAATCTAAAAAATTAGATTTAAATTGATCTAATCAAAATAAATTCTAATCTAGACAATTATGTAGAACTATTCTACAACTAGTCTAGACATGCATCAATCATATCTCATATGATATTTAAAATTAAATAATTTTTATTTGCTATTTTTTAGATGTTATTATAATACTTATAATATCAAAAAATAGTAAATAAAAGATCTAAAATATGATTTAATCAGATTAAATCAAAACATGCAAAACTATTCTATAGAACTATTCTATTCTAGAACTAGTCATGCATATCTTCTAATCTTAGATCCAAATCATTTAATTTTAATTTTTTCTGATTTCAGATCTGATCACATCTCATGTGACATCTAAAATCACTTTATTTTTTAATTAAAATAAATTTAAAATCAGATCTAAATAATTTTAGAACCATGGCTCTGATACCAGTTGAAGGGAAATCCTGATTTTCCCGGTCCAGGTTCGTTCAGATCTGATCAGATCAAGAGATATATTTCAAAAAAAAATTTTCTCTTGATCTTAATCAGATCTTGATATATTTTAGATCTGATTCTTATTATTTTAATAAATAAAAATAAAATCTAAATTAAATCAAATTTAATTTACCTTGATTTGGGTAATCCTATTACCCTGTTGATGATCCTGTTGCAGCGGAAGGTTCTGGATCTAGCCACGCAAGCGCCTGGCCTCTACCGGTATCCACTCAGGCTTGGATCTGGAGATCCTCTTCTTCTCTATCACATCCTCCAAAAATTAGATCTGGATCTGATCTGGAGGATCTTCAAAACTCTTTTGAAGATCAGCAGTCGTCCTTTGCAGCAGCGCAGCCTTCTTGCTTTTGATCGCCTTTCTCTTGATCTGGAATCGCACCAACCAAGTCCAAAACTCCTTTTGGACGTGGAGAGCAAGGGGAGAAGAGAACTTGGCATGGAGGAAGAAGAGGGAGAGGCAGCCTTGGGGCATGGAGAACTCTTTCTCAATTTTAGATACTCTTTGAGTTGGGCGCAGGGTCTTATTTATAGACTAAGCATGATCCAACTCCTCTTCTTCCCAACCAATCACAACCCTTTGTGAAATCAGATCTAAATCTGATTGGTGGGAATAGAGTCCCCTGGAATTCCTCCTTAGAGGGTGCCTAAGACCAGTCAAACTTGGTTCTTAGAGAACTCTAATTGGAATCCAAAAAGGGAGATGGAGTCCTTGTCCAACAAGGACTCCTAGGCGCCTCCAACTTGGGCACACGCCAAGGGTGGCGTGCGCCCTCCTCCTTGCCAGGTTCTGGCAGGGGGACAGGCCCCCACCAGCTCTCCAAATAGGTGCATGACATGTGGTCAAAAGTCAAAGTATCAATGGTCAACATTTGACCAGTCAAAGGTAGACTTTTGACCAAAGTCAAAGAACAAGAAATGGCAGGTGACCAAAAATGGCAGGTATTATGTCTTACAAAATAAGACAACCCTTTTCTGACTTGGACAACCTCCAGTCAGACCATATGAAGGCCTCTGATTGAGCACAAACTCCTTTGGCTCAGTCAGGACAACTTATTTATGATAGTAAAAGAAGAACGTTAGGTTCAATCGAGTGCTAGCACGATTTCCTTGAACCTAATTGAATCTCATTCAGATCAATTGAACTAGATCAGTTCAATTGATGATCACCAGATTCAAACCCTTGTTTGTGTGACCCAGTTAGGTTCAGTTCTGTATGGTAATGGGATATGTCATGATCTCTATCATCGACATCATCGAAACTCCTTTCGATGGATCAGAACTCTTCTGATTCGAACAGCTAGAATGATCGATCATCTAAATCATTCTAATTGCTCCCAAAATCCACCAGTGACACCTAGCAGTATATGGTGGCAACCCATCAGAGCTGAATGCGAACCTCTTGGTGCAGCTACCTGTGTGATTAAGTTCTTCTATCTTGAGCCCCGATCAGATTAGGGTTAAGGTGAACTCGTCAAACCCTAGTCTCTGTCATATGATGTAATCATTCGATTCGAGTCCGAATGTGAAAACCTAAATAAATAGAAACTCTTTCTATTATTTCACTCTGCCATGGCCATGGGCTTCTGGACTTGATTCTCATGATCATCATAGGGCTGCTCCTCTACCACCGAGGTAGATAGATTCCATCTTGATGCAATCCAGTTCCTACAATGAACATGCTATAGCCAACATACACCTCAGGGTTCCATATGGCTAGGAGATCCGAGTAATGGTGTAGTCAAACTATAACACCCTCAAGGTGAACTGCCGATGCACCTCAGGTCAAAGAACCAGACACACTACTGCAGCATCGAGTCAGTCATTGACGAGAAGGTAGACTTCCTAATGACTACTCGAGGTGGTCACGCTCAGTGCCCTCATTCTCTAACGAGTATCTGTACTCTCAGTTCATTATCTCCACACCATAGACTCAAGACTCATCTACTAAAGAGAAGCAATTGTACACCAATCTTCTGGATCAATCACGATCCTCATGATGATCCTATGGTCGGAAGCATTTTATGAGTTAATAATGATTATTCATGTCTTAAATTTTCAACTATTGAAAATATGAATTATCATTATCATTAACTCAAAGGATGTATCACAGACACTAAAAATACATATATGATAGAAAATAATCCATTTTATTGATTTTAGTCAAAATTATAATTTTGCCCCTAGAAGTGTATTACCAGTGTTAGCCAATTCTGGCTTCTAGGGCACATATATCTAACATCTACATCATCATCATCATTACTGGAAGCCAGAGTCGGAGCTAGAGCTGGAGCTGGAAGATCAGCTCCAGGTCTAGCTTTAGAAGTTTTGAAACTTGTATTTGAATCTAATACCGTTGTTCTTAGTGATTGTCATTTCTGTCCTAGTTTCTTTTTAAATATTATTTCTATAGATCTTTTGGCCATGAACAATTATAAAATTTCAATAAAGAAACGAGTTTGTAATGTCATTATGAATGGTGTTACTGCTTTTTGTGGATAATTGAATAATGGTGTATATATATTATCACAACCTATTAATGTAGTCTATTCTATTGGCAAGCACTCCAGATTAGATAGTGTATCAGATATCTACTTATGGCATTGTAGGGTAGGTCATATAAACAAGAATCGATTAAACAAGTTGACTCAAGAGAGAATCCTCGAAGTCAATGATTGTGAATCACTTCCAACCTGTGAGTCCTGTCTTCTTGGTAAAATGACCAAGTCACCTTTTACTGAAAAAGATGATAGAGCCAATGAGCTCTTAGATCTAGTACATACTGATGTATGTGGACCAATGAGCACAAATGCTAGAGGTGGATATGTCCACTTCATCACTTTCATAGATGATCTATCTAGATATGGATATGTCTATCTGATGAAACATAAGTTGAATTCTTTTAAAGTGTTCAAATGATTTCAAAGTTAAGTAGAAAAATAAATTGGAAAGAGTATTAAAACTCTTCGGTCTGACCGAGGAGGAGAATACCTTTTTGGTGAGTTTCTCACATATCTAAGAGAGAATAGAATTTTTTCCCAATGGACTCCTTTTGAAACACCATAGCACAATGGTGTGTTTGGAAGAAGAAATCGGACTCTGTTAGACATGGTCCGATCCATGATGGGATTTACCAGCTTGTCGATATCCTTCTGGGAATATGCACTTGAATCAGCTTGTTATCTATTAAATAGGATTCCAAGTAAGTCTGTAGTTAAAACCTCATATGAGATATGGATAGGCTGTAAGCCAGCACTTTCATACCTTAGGGTTTGGGGGTACCCGGTTTATGTCAAATGATTAGTTACAGACAAACTTGGACCTAGGTCTAACAAGTGTACATTCATAGGATACCCAAAAGAGATCAAAGGATACTATTTCTACCATGCTGATGAACAAAAGATGTTTGTCAGCCTTAGGGCAACCTTTTTGGAAAAGAAGTTCCTTGATGAAGGAACTATTGCCTCTAAGGTTGAACTTGATAAAGTTCAACAGGTAGAATGTTTGATATAGAATATTGAACCAAAGTCGGATTTGATCAGATCAGATCAAAATCCTAGTGAACCTGCACCATTAAGATGATCCGGTAGAATACCATGCCATTTGGATAGATACTATGGATTCTTAATCCAAGATGGTGATCCCATTAAACTCGATGAGAACAATGAGGATCCGATCACTTATATGGATGCGATGCAGAGATCCGACTCTGAGAAATGGGAAGAAACCATGAGATCTAAAATGGATTTCATAAAGATCAATGATATATGGACATTAGTTGACCCACCTGAAGGGGTTAAATCCATTGGGTGTAAATAGGTCTTCAAAAGGAAGAGGGGTGCAGATGGAAAGGTGGAGACCTATAAAGCCCATCTGGTTGCAAAGGGGTATCATCAACGTTATGGTATTGACTATGATGAGACGTTCTCTCTTGTGGCAATGCTTAAGTCCATTCAGATCATTCTTGCTATTGCTGCCCATCTAAACTATGAGATCTGGTAGATGGATGTGAAGATTGGTTTCCTAAATGGAGAGCTGATCGAAGAGGTGTATATGATACAACCTGAAGGATTCACATCCATAGATGAGTCCAAGTTGTGCAAGCTTCAGAGATCCATTTATGGATTGAAGTAGGCATCTCAGAGTTGGAACATGTGTTTTGATAAAGTGATCAAAATGTATGGCTTCATTAAGAACAGAGAAGAACTCTGTATTTACAAATGGGCAAATGGTCCAGCAATGGTATTCCTTATTTTGTACGTGGATGATATTCTCTTAATTGGGAATGACGTCCCCGCACTACAAGGAATAAAAGTCTGATTGTCATCATAATTCTCCATGAAGGACTTGGGTGAAGCATCCTACATCCTAGGGATGAAGATCTATATAGATAAATCGAAAAGGATGCTTGGTATATCCCAATTCACGTACATAGAAACTATGCTAAAGAGGTTCAGCATGGAGAATTCTAAAATGGGCTATCTTTCAATAGGCCAAAAATTTCTCTCTCTAAGAAGGATTATCCGACAACTCCTGAAGAGAGAGTGTATGAGTAGAATTTCATATGCTTCGGTAGTGGGATCTATTATGTATGCAATGACATGTACAAGACCAGATGTGGCATACTCACTAGGAGTAGTGAGTGATACCAACTTGACCCTAGAGAAAATCACTGGAAGATGGTTAAAACCATCCTTAGGTATTTGAGAAATACTAAGGACCAATGGTTGGTTTATGGTGAGTCAAATCTGAAGCGTGTGGAGTTTATAGACTTTAGCTTTCAATCTGATCATGATGACAGTAAAAGTATGTTGAGATATATCTTTACTCTAAATGGTAGATCCATCTGCTAAAAAAGTTCCAAGTAGCATACGGTGGCTGACTTTGTTTGCGAAGCAGAGTACATGGCTACATCAGATGCAGCAAAAAAAACTGTGGCTGAGGAGAACCTAGCCAACCCCTTCACTAATGTCCTATTAATCAAGAAGTTCGACAACCATAAGTCGAAGATGGGTATTAGATACTGTGCCAAGTGGCTTTAGGACAAATGGGAGTTGTTGAAAATTATGTTCCAAAGCCAATCGTCAGCCTATTGATGGTTGAACTATTTTATAATTAAAATTAATTTATTAATAAAAATATTTTGGCATCTTTTTCATCTTAATTTTACATCTTCTAATGAACCCCATTGTTGTGATGAAGTTCTTAGGACTGTTTAGTTTCGATAAAGAGAGGATTTATTGATTAGTTCTTAAATGGGTTCACGATCAAATGATAAACTATTAATTAGGACAGCAGCGTCTATCGAGCATAGGTCACTATATGCCATATAGATTGGTTGTCCTCTTAATCAAAGAGTGTGAAGACACTGGTATGGCATACATGTGAGATGTATGGATACATCATCATTGAACGTGACCAACTCCAAAGCATTCTGCTATTGAGAATGTCTCTGATGGGATATAGGTATAAGTATCCCTTAGACCTAAGATCACCTCAGTGACTTGCAAGTAACTCACTGTGTTTTGGTATCGGACTAACTAAATTTTTAATTCAGTAATGAAAGGCTTCTAGGCACAATCAAGTACTTGCAATGTTGGAGTGTGATCAAGATGGAATTAACCACTCTAACAGTTGGAGAAGAATGTATCACTGTATTTCAATATAGCAAAACTTTGGTCAGGATAATCCATCAGATGGATTTGATATTTTGAAATACAATGTGGATAACCTAATCGGAGTTGACAGTTGAACTTTGAGATTTCCTACGAGCATTATGGTCAAGGGGATGAATTATATGGAAACTATGTCCATATGGATTCTAAGGACGGTGTTCTACACCTTCGACCTATCCGACCATCGGGTATCATTGCTAGATGGTTACTTTAATTGGTTTAAAAATTTATTCCTATGCTATCGACTTAAGTTCGGACCTATGAGGTCACACACATTAGAGCTTACGATCTAATCAGATGGTTAATCAATGATTAAGAATCATTTTAGGGTTAAATAATCAATACGATTGGTATTTAACCTAGTGCAAGTATTGCAGGAGGATCAATTAGCAATTGAATTACTAATTAGCTTAATTTGATTAAGCCAATAGGCTGAGATTAAGTCTAATTAAATATGATTTAATTAGATTTAGTTTCGGCTTGATTGGATCAAGTTCAATTGGTTTATTGGATAAGTCGAGTGCAAGAAAGAACTAGTCCTAGTCTAACTAGGACTCAGATTAATCTAATTTTTTAATTTGATTAAAAAATAAATCAAAATTAAATCTAATTTAATCTAATTTAATTAAATCTTTAAATGGGTTAGGGCCTTATTTGATTGGGTTGGTTTAATTTTGATTTTATTTGGTTAAAAGATCTTGTTTGACCAAGTCAAAACGGAAGTCCTAGTGTGATTAGGACTCCCTATCTCCTTGCGCCACCTTGGTCCCAATGCCCTCCATACCTATTTTTTAGGTATTTTTCATGAAAATTTTTTTTCTTCCTGATTTCCATGCCCCCTTTCTCTCTCCAAGTCATATTTGGAAGTTAGGTGGAAGACCAAGTCAAAGGAGGAATTGATTTTGCTTAGGATTCTGTGAGATAGAATCTTTGTTGACCAAAACATCTTCCCTTGAGTGCCGCCCCCTCTTTTAATTAATTTTTATCTTATTTTATGAAAATAATCTCCTTTTTTGTGCACCCTCTCTTGCTGGTCCATGCCAAAAATTATGGAGGAGGCACCTAAGAGTTGGGCACCCCAACAACTTCCCATATTTGGATATTCCTAGTCTTGAAATTTGACCTAACTTGGACTCTTCTTTTTCTTTATTCATTGGATGAATTTTATTATGATCTTTTAATGAAATATAGAGCTTTGGGAGAGGTTTGAGGTGTGCAAAAATCAGAGGAAGAGGGTCCTTGGGCATGGGGGTTCCATAGGCACCAAACTAAATGTCTAGGTGAGAGAAAAGAGAAGAAGAAGAGGGTCTTCTTCTAGGGCTGTTTTTTTTTCAATCTCACCTCCTTTCTTTTGATTTTCTTTGAGAGATTCTCAGATCAGCAAACTCTCATCTTCTCTCTCATATTTTGGAGAGTTTAAATTTTAAAGAAGAGAGCATCGGATCGATCGTCGAAGAAAGATCAGCACAGTACTAGCATGCTGTGTTGATTTTCTGCATCAAACTTCAGATCAGAGATCGTAGGCTCGTGTGGATGACTCCTAGAGGTCGGATGTATGTGCGGATCATGACTTCATCCTCAAGCCCAGATCAGCAAGTTAGAACATCTAAACTTGCTCAGGTAATAGATCTGATCTATAAACTTCATACCTGCATTTGATGTAGTGTAGATCTAGTTTGATTTGATCAACCTTTTTTTTTATTTAATTTTAATTTTTAATTTAATATCATATCTTAATCATGTAATAGATCTGAGATCTAGGTATTTACATAGTTTTTTAAATAAATTTTAGATTTATTTAAGTCTTTCACTGCAAGATCTTGAAAAGTTTCAAGATCTACTTATGAAACCCTTGATCTGGTTCCTTCAGTTGATACTCTTATTTTTTAGATTTTTATGCATGCTATTTTTTATGTTATAAATCCTTAGGTAGGTATTTTAGACCTGATCCTAAGAATATAAAATACATCAATATATTTAATCTTTTATTTCTATATTAAAAAGTTTTAAAATATGCTTTGAATGCTTGTCGGTTTTCTTTCAGTGGTATCAGAGCCATAGGTTCTTATAATATGATTTACATATATGTTAGGATTTGATTTTGATTATTTAATTAGATATAAATAAATCATTTAATAAAATTTTGGAAAATAATAGATCACAGATACTGATTATAAGTTTGTTCTGCTATAAGATGTACCTCTTTCAACGGAGAGGTTGTCCTAGTATGTACTAATCTATGAATATAAATCATAAAATTGTTAGATGAGATCTAATTTATTTATAATTTATTTTTGAGATTAATTTTTGATGTTTATTTTTGAAATTATTTATGAAATTTATTTTTAAAATTTACATACAAAATAGAAATTAGTTCTAAGATACCGAACCCCAACCCATCAGTCTTGAACATAATTAAGAATTAAGTATTATTTAGGATCTATAATTATGAATTAAAGAACCTAAGATATTTTTCATAACTCATGGGTTAATGGGTTAGCATATCAGGTCAATTAATTGGATTAGACCTAAGGTTAGAATTGAAGAATGGACTAATCAAAAGTGGTCGATCAAATCTAACCAAATGTTATCCTAGATTAGATTAAGGACACTATAGATCAATTGCAATAGTTATAGTTTGTCAAGTCCATGTCTTTAATAAGAACTAAATGGACTTGAGTTTTGCTCAATGATTATGCCCAAATTATTAGGTCGATCGAGTCGAATCTAATTAGCCAGTTGGTGTCTAAGGTAAGTTTGGCAATCTTGATCGATGGTTTTTAATTAGGAGCTACTCACATTGATTTGACCTTTGATGAGTTAATGGCATATCCCTTCCATCGATCTCACTTACTTGGCCAATATGGTGAATTAGATTTTGATTAGATCACTTAATGATTTATGCTAATCCATGTCAATTAGGTAAATTAGTGTAACTTATTTAGGTGCCCCTAAGACAGGCTTGAGTCTAGTCCTTTTTTATCTAACTTGGTGAAGTCAGTGGGAGGATTATAATTAGCTAGTCAATTTCTTTTCTCTTCTCACTAATAAAAATCAAATTTTGTAAATTATTAGATCCTTAAAAAAAATTAACTAGATCATAATTTAATTGGATATTAGCTATACATTAGAGAAAAGGGATTGGAATTAACATAATATGATAGCTTGGTTTCTCTTGGGAGGGGACAAGTGTTATGTTAGATATATGTGCCCTAGAAGCCAGAATTGGCTGACACTTGTAATACACTTCTAGGGGCAAAATTATAATTTTGACTATAATCAATAAAATGGGTTATTTTCTATCACATATGTGTATTTAGTGTCTGTGATACATCCTTTGAGTTAATGGTAATGATAATTCATATTTTCAAGAGTTGAAAATTTAAGACATGAATAATCATTATTAACTCATAAAATGCTCCCGACCATAGGATCATCACGAGGATGGTGATTGATCCGGAAGGTTGGTGTACAATCGCTTCTCTTTAGTAGATGAGTCTTGAGTCTACGGTGTGGAGACACCGGAGCGAGAGTACAGGTACTCGTTAGAGAACGAGGGCACTGAGCGTGACCACCTCGAGTAGTCATTAGGAAGTCTACCTTCTCGTCAATGACTGACTCGATGCTGCAGTAGTGTGTCTGGTTCTTTGACCTGAGATGCATCGGCAGTTCACCTTGAGGGTGTTATAGTTTGACTACACCATTACTCGGTCTCCTAGCCATATGGAACCCTGAGGTGTATGTTGGCTATAGCATGTTCATTGTAGGAACTGGATGGCATCAAGATGGAATCTATCTACCTCGGTGGTAGAGGAGCAGCCCTATGATGATCATGAGAATCAAGTCCAGAAGTCCATGGCCATGGCAGAGTGAAATAATAGAAAGAGTTTCTATTTAGATTTTCACATTGGACTCGAATCGAATGATTACATCATATGACAGAGACTAGGGTTTGACGAGTTCACCTTAACCCTAATCTGATCGGGGCTCAAGATAGAAGAACTTAATCACACAGGTAGCTGCACCAAGAGGTTCGCATTCAGCTCTGATGGGTTGCCACCATATACTGCTAGGTGTCACTGGTGGATTTTGGGAGCAATTAGAATGATTTAGATGATCGATCATTCTAGCTGTTCGAATCAGAAGAGTTCTGATCCATCGAAAGGAGTTTCGATGATGTCGATGATAGAGATCATGACATATCCCATTACCATACAGAACTGAACCTAACTGGGTCACACAAACAAGGGTTTGAATCTGGTGATCATCAATTGAACTGATCTAGTTCAATTGATCTGAATGAGATTCAATTAGGTTCAAGGAAATCTGCTAGCACTCGATTGAACCTAACGTTCTTCTTTTACTATCATAAATAAGTTGTCCTGACTGAGCCAAAGGAGTTTGTGCTCAATCAGAGGCCTTCATATGGTCTGACTGGAGGTTGTCCAAGTCAGAAAAGGTTGTCTTATTTTGTAAGACATTACCTGCCATTTTTGGTCACCTGCCATTTCTTGTTCTTTGACTTTGGTCAAAAGTCTACCTTTGACTGGTCAAACGTTGACCATTGACACTTTGACTTTTGACCACATGTCATGCACCTATTGGAGAGCTGGTGGGGGCCTGTCCCCCTGCCAGAACCTGGCAAGGAGAAGGGCGCACGCCACCCTAGGCGTGTGCCCAAGTTGGAGGCGCCTAGGAGTCCTTGTTGGACAAGGACTCCATCTCCTTTTTGGATTCCAATTAGAGTTCTACTAAGAATCCAACTTTGACTGGTCTTAGGCACCCTCTAAGGAGGAATCCAGGGGACTCTATTCCCACCAATCAGATTTAGATCTGATTTCACAAAGGGTTGTGATTGGTTGGGAAGGAAGAGGAGTTGGATCACAAGCTTAGTCTATAAATAAGACCCTGCGCCCAACCCTCAGATTATGATTGAATGATTGAAAGAATCAAATTCCCCACGCCCCAAGGCTGCCTCTCCCCTCCTTCCTCCATGCCAAACCACCTTCTCCCCTTGCTCTCCACGTCCAAAAGGAGTTTTGGATTTTTGGTTGGTGCGATTCAGATCAAAGAAAGGCGATCAAAAGCAAGAAGGCTGCGCTGCTGCAAAGGACGACTGCTGATCTTCAAAAGAGTTTTGAAGATCCTCCAGATCAGATCCAGATCTGATTTTTGGAGGTGTGATAGAGAAGAAGAGGATCTCCAGATCCAACCCGAGTGGATACCGGTAGAGGCCAGGCGCTTGCGTGGCTAAGATCCAGAACCTTCCGCTGCAATCAGGATCATCAACAGGGTAATAGGATTACCCAAATCAGGTAAATTAAATTTGATTTAATTTATCTTATTTTATTTTATTTATTAAAATAATAAGAATCAGATCTAAAATATATCAAGATCTGATTAGGATCAAGAGAAAAATTTTTGAAATATATCTCTTGATCTGATCAGATCTGAACGAACCTGGACCGGAAAATCAGGATTTCCCTTCAACTGGTATCAGAGCCATGGTTCTAAAAGTATTTAGATCTGATTTTAAATTTATTTTAATTAGAAAATAAATTGATTTCAGATGTCACATGAGATGTGATCAGATCTGAAATCAGAAAAAATTAAAATTAAATGATTTGGATCTAAGATTAGAAGATATGCATGACTAGTTCTAGAATAGAATAGTTCTATAGAATAGTCTTGCATGTTTTTGATTTAATCTGATTAAATCATATTTTAGATCCTTTTATTTACTATTTTTTGATATTATAAGTGTTATAATAACATCTAAAAAATAGCAAATAAAAATTATTTAATTTTAAATATCATATGAGATATGATAGATGCATGTCTAGACTAGTTGTAGAATAGTTCTACATAATTATCTAGATTAGAATTTATTTTGATTAGATCAATTTAAATCTAATTTTTTAGATTATTATGAGATAATTTAGATCTGAAAATATGCATGATTTGATACATGAGATGTATGCAAAATATGCCATGATTAGATCTAATTTGTATATGAGATATATGATATAGATCTAAAACTGTTTTGTAGTATTGCAATGTTCCTGATTAAGGCGTTCCTCTTGGCCGTCCGGTCATAAGAACGAAGAAGGGTTTAAAGGCCCTCTCTTCCCATTCGATGGGGTGTTCTTATGATGTGTAGGGGTGCTGCGTGTTCGTCCTTAATCAGAAACCCAAAACTTACTTTCTGCAAAACCCTAGATCCTGAAACCCTAGGATTTATTGTGCATATTTTGTTTATGAACCCTACTTAATTAAGAATTAAGATTTATGGAATATTAATTAGGTCTAAAATTGAGAATTTCAGATCTAAGACATATTCATAATACTGGGTTCGGGCTTGGGTAGCTCAATTAGGTCTAAGCGGTTGATCAAACCGAATCAAGAGTTGGTTAGATGGGATCAACAATGCTTAAATTGACCAGCCTAATAGGATTAAGTCTGGGTCAAGATCGAGTCACGATCAAGCAAGACCTAATTAGGCTCAGAGGTTAGAGTCTGGATTGTAGGCTAACCCAATTGGTTCTGACTCAACAATTTGGTGTCTAAGGTAAGTTTGGCACATACGACCGACTGGTTTTTAATTGGAAGCTACTCGACCTGAATGCGTTCTTGTACGAGTTAATGGCATATTCCTTCCACCGATCTCACTTACCTGGCCATATCTGTTGACACAGTTCTGATCTGAGGTGGTCAATAATCCGAGCTAACCCATGCCACTAGGTTAGTCATAATTGTTATGACTAAGCCAAGTCTAGTTTAATGAGATCTGAATCAATTCTCCCTAAGAAAAGATAAGTCTGAGGTCTTCCACCATCGTAGACGTGCGGGCCCTTTCCGAGGTTGATTGTTCTCAGCTGGATACAATGGCTCAGTTGCACCGGGAAGATGCAACCATGTCTATTAGGCATTGGATGCTATGGGTTGATTGTTCTCAGCTGGATACAATGGCTCAGTTGCACCGGGTAGATGCTCTCTATTCAGTGGATGGACGGGCTGGTAAGGTGAGAGGGTCCTGGTCCAATACATGAGTTAAGTTCTCAAAATCTAAAATGATTTTGTAGTTCCTGAGCTAATCTTTGTAATTGGGTTCAATCAGTCTATATGTGTCCAGGATACGTACTAATGGGTTGGACGCAGACATTTTCCTGTAGAAAGTCAAAGATTCTAGTTAGATACTATAATTATGACTTGAGCAATTTATTTAGAAATTTTATTTTTTTTAAATAAATTATCTCCCACTATTTTCTCAGATCCCTACACTCCCTCTGTAGAGATGCGAAAATCTCCATGATTAATGATTTCTAGTGGGTGGTGCGGTCTCACCAACTGACTCATCACCTCACCTAACAGTTATTGGTGATGGGTTAGCCAATGAGTGAACAACTCTTGTTCAATGATTCTCTAATCATGGTGCACCCAAACTTGGTCTCTAATTCATGAATCTCACCATATCCAAAATATTGATCCACTCCTTAGTTAAGTCAGACCCACCATTTGCACAGACTGGATTCCTAATTGAGTCTCTCACCGTATCCAAAATATTGAGCCCAACTCATCCTCCAGCCCATAGCATCCAATGCCTAATAGACATGGTTGCATCTTTTCGGTGCAACTGAGCCACTGTATCCAGCCGAGAACAATCAACCCTGGGAAGGGCCCGCACATCTACAATGGTGGAAGACCTCAGACTTAATCTTTTCTTAGGAAGAATTGATTCAGGTCTCATTAAACTAGACTTGTCATAGTCATAACAATTATGACTAACCTAGTGGCATGGGTTAGCTCGGATTATTGACCACCTCAGATCAGAACTGTGTCAACAGATATGGCCAGGTAAGTGAGATCCGGTGGAAGGAATATGCCATTAACTCATACAAGAACGCATTCAGGTCGAGTAGCTTCCAATTAAAAATCAGTCGGTCGTATGTGCCAAACTTACCTTAGACACCAAATTGTTGAGCCAGAACCAATTGGGTTAGCCTACAATCCAGACTCTAACCTCTGAGCCTAATTAGGTCTTGCTTGATCGTGACTCGATCTTGACCCAGACTTAATCCTATTAGGCTGGTCAATTTAAGCATTGTTGATCCCATCTAACCAACTCTTGATTCGGTTTGATCAACCGCTTAGACCTAATTGAGCTACCCAAGCCCGAACCCAGTATTATGAATATGTCTTAGATCTAAAATTCTCAATTTTAGACCTAATTAATATTCCATAATCTTAATTTTTAATTAAGTAGGGTTCATAAATAAAATATGCACAATAAATCCTAGGATTTCAGGATCTAGGGTTTTGCAGAAAGTAAGTTTTGGATTTCTGATTAAGGACGAACGCGCAGCACCCCTACACATCATAAGAACACCCCATCGGATGGGAGGAGAGGGCCTTTAAACCCTTCTTCATTCTTATGATCGGACGGCCAAGAGGAACGCCTTAATCAGGAACATGCAATACTACAAAACAGTTTTAGATCTATATCATATATCTCATATACAAATTAGATCTAATCATGGCATATTTTGCATACATCTCATGTATCGAATCATGCATATTTTTAGATCTAAATTATCTCATAATAATCTAAAAAATTAGATTTAAATTGATCTAATCAAAATAAACTTCTAATCTAGATAACTATGTAGAACTATTCTACAACTAGTCTAGACATGCATCAATCATATCTCATATGATATTTAAAATTAAATAATTTTTATTTGCTATTTTTTAGATGTTATTATAATAATTATAATATCAAAAAATAGTAAATAAATAGATCTAAAATATGATTTAATCAAATTAAATTATAAACATGCAAGACTATTCTATAGAACTATTCTATTTTAGAACTAGTCATGCATATTTTCTAATCTTAGATCCAAATCATTTAATTTTAATTTTTTCTGATTTTAGATCTGATCACATCTCATGTGACATCTAAAATCACTTATTTTTTAATTAAAATAAATTTAAAATTAGATCTAAATACTTTTAGAACCTTGGCTCTGATACCAGTTGAAGAAAAATCCTGATTTTTCGGACCAGGTTCGTTCAGATCTGATCAGATCAAGAGATATATTTTAAAAATTTTTTTCTTTGATCTAAATTAGATCTAGAATATTTTAGATCTAATTTTTATTATTTTAATAATAAAAATAAAATATAGATAAATTAAATTAAATTTAATTTATCTTGATGTAGGGTAATCCTATTACCCATTGATGATCCTATAAGCAGCGAAAGGTTCTAGATCTAGCCACGCAAGTGCCTGGCCTCTACCGTATCCACTCAGACTAGATCTAGAGATCCTCTTCTTCTCTATCACATCTCCAAAAATTAGATCTGAATCTGATTTGGAGGATCTTCAAAATAACTTTCGAAGATCAGCAGTTGTCCTTTGCAGCAGCGCAGCCTTCTAGCTTTCTATCGCCTTTCTCTCGCCTAGATTTCACCAACTTGGATCCCAAACTACATTGGGCCTGGAGAGGAGAGGGAGAAGATGGACTTGGCATGGAGGAGAAGGAGAGAGGCAGCCTTGGGGCATAGGAATTTTTAGATTCATCTTGAGTTGGGCGCAGGGTCTTATTTATAGACTATGCGTGATCCAACTCCTCTTCTTCCCAACCAATCACAATCCTTTATGAAATCAGATCTAAATATGATTGGTGGAAATAGAGTCCCTTGGATTTATCCTTAGATGGC
>QRFJ01002390.1:0-13379 GCA_006176705.1 Cocos nucifera
AAGAGAGATAATATTGTAGCTAAGGTCGAACTTGGAAGATTTGACCAGGTAGAAAAACTAACATAATTAACTGAACCTAATAGATTTACTTAGATCAATATCTAGGCCCAGCTGTACCTACACCCTTGAGTGATGTCCGATAGAGTACCATGTCATGTCATATAGATACTATGATTTCTTAGTTCGAATGATGATTCTTATCAAACTCGATGAGAATAATGAGGATTCGATCATCTACATATAATGCATATATGAGATCCGATTCTGAGAAATGACTTGAAGCCATGAAATTCCAAAATAGAATCCATGAAGATCAACAATGTATGAGATATTGATTGACCACTTGAAAAGGTTAAATCCATTGGATGTAGTGAGTGTCTTCAAAAGAAAAAGGACATAGATGGAAAGGTGAACGACTGTAAAGTCTATCTAGTAGCTAAGGTATTATCACAATATTATGGTATTGACTAGATGAGATATTTTCTCCTATTATAATGCTCAAATCTATTCGGATTATGCTGCAATAGCTGTCACATCCAGACTATGAGATCTGGCAGATGGATGTGAAGACATCTTTTCTAAATGGACAGCTAGAAAAGAAGGTGTGTATGATACAACCTAAAAGATTCACATTCATAGATGAGTCCAAGATATGCAAGCTTCAGAGATCCATTTATAGATTAAAATAGGCATCTCAGAGTTGGAACATACATTTTGATAAGATGATCAAAATATTCTGGTTCATTAGGAATGGAGAAGACCAATGACTAGGATTGGTGTTCAGGGCGAAGCATGATTTCAAAGCAATATATTATAAAATCATACAAATCAAATCCAAACCCTAGGAACACCTTATTAGCAATTAAATCATATAGCATGCATTTGTAGTATAAAAGAAAGTATCAGAACATACCTCTTATTGCTAAACCTTGAATTGTCCCTAATTGTTGGCAGCAGTCTATCAAGGGTTCCACCAGGTGCCCACGTGTTCACCCTCCAACGTTGATCCATACGGAGACTTGATCAAGACACCAGCACCTCTAACTTATATAATTAAAATTTTAGTAATAAAAACTTTAATTAAATGGGCAAGACCTTCCTTAGCCTTTATGTTACCTTTCTTACCTCTCCTTACCTTTCTTTCCTTTTCCTTTGTCTTCTTAATTTTTCTTCCTAATCTCTTAGTCTTAAGATGATTTCTTGTCATTATAAGGACAAGGTTTAGACAAGAGAAGGAAAGAAAGAAAATTGGACAATGAGGAAACACTTGTAAGAAAGAAAGATAATTTTCATAAATCTCGGACTCTTGGTGCGCACCCTTATTTATAATGTACGTAGGGGTGCCAACACATTTTCTTACACCCTTTCAAATTATTATCTCATGTCCCTTTAGCCTATCTCATGCCTCATCAAATAATAACAACATGTAGATTTATTCCAAGAGGTGCCTTAAAGCAGAAGGACTCTCGGACTAATTCTACATAAATTATTTACGAAGAGTCGCGAGCTTTTATTTTTGGCGCCAACATATACAACCATTAGATCAGATAAGTAGGCCATCCAATGGCCTTGATGTGGGATGCCCATTCAGTAAAAATGGCATGGAGATAATCTTTGAATAGTCAAAATCCCAAGGGGCGCCAAGGAAGAGTGGGCGGTAAGGAGTCCTGGGCGGTAAGGAGTCCCTTCTCATGCAAATATTAAATAGATAATAGAGTATTTAACCTACAGAAGGACTCTTTTGCACCCCATATCTGATGTCCATGCCCATTTGAAAATTTATGCATCATGGAGAAAGAGGAAAAGTCAAAGAAGGTAGGCGCCAAACTAATCCCATGCGCCAAAGTCTCTTGCACATGAAAGACTTCCTACGCGCAAGAGAGAGACTCTTTGGTGCATGAGATTCTGGTATGTGATACCTCATCTGAAGCCCAATCAGTCTAGGTTAATCCAATTCAAGACCAAATCCAATTTGGCTCAAATCAGACCTTAATTAGCCCAAATTGGAAGTCGATTCGAATCTAATTCGAATCTGGGTGCTAGGGTTTGCTACATTTGCTAGCATGTTCATCTTGCAAACATGGTCTAATCCAATTAGATTCTTAATCAATTTCCTTTGTGTGTAATCCATTGGATTCCACATCTAACTAGCAATGGGTCTGGATGTGATTTGACCTAATCTGGTTAGAACTCAACCAAACCGATTTAGGTCAAAACTAGCCTACCCAATTTTGACCAATTAGAATACTTTCTAATTTATGATCAAATTAAAATTTTTAATTTGATCAAACCCATAAGACATGATTGATGTCTAGCAATATATCGTGACTTTTCAGAAGATGTGAAATTTTGATAGAAATACCAAAAATATCCTTTAGTGAAAAATTACCATGCAACTAGATCCTTCGATCACCCTGCATCCTGAATATGACTCTAGGTATGGAAATATGTCAAACCCAATATCATATTCATTTCTCTTTCAATCTTATGATGACGATTCATTTAATGAAACATTAGAAACCATTTCTAATTTTCATCATGCTTTGATCAAAGTCTTCCTGAATCATCATTTGTTTGAAGCAGGCACGATGCAATTTTCTCTTACCAGGAGTGATCGATTCCAGGTTAACTGACTCACAACCTTCATATATAATCTACCATATTCAGATCACCCCGTACATGACTGAGTCATGAATGAGTATGAACCAAAATATGGATTCATATATATAAGGTTCTATGGTAGTTTCAGGTCAAAGGATTACATGTACAATTCCACTATGAGAATCAGCTATTGACATGTAGATACGACTCCATTAGATATTCTCGACTTGGATCAATTCAGTGAACTTATTCTCTAATGAGCACCCACATTCTTATATTAGTGTCATACACAAGTTATTGTGAGATCAATCACCCTCTCAATCGAGTATACAAAGAATGTGCTAGTCTTACCAAAAAATATTGATCCCCAACTCAATGTCCCATCGACTAGAAATGTTTAAAATTGGGTTTTAAGATTTTAGGTCTCACTGGTATGATCTCATCATAATTCTAAAACTATAGCCTTAATTTATGGGGTTCATTTTAATCTTAAATAAATAATAAGACACTATATATGATAAAATAAATGCCTTTATTTATTTTAAAATGTCATTACATGAGTTTGGAAGATAAAAAATAGCCCAAAAATAAATAAATTTTGATTGGCTTGAGGGCATATTCCTTTCAATCTTCCACTTGCACTAAAGCCAATCGTCCTTATATTTTAATCCCATACAATCAAGGTGGCGATCAAATAGTTGCAATGGTAAAGCCTTAGTGAATGGGTCTGCTATGTTGTTCTTTGTGTCAACTCATTCTATGACTACATCTTGTCTTTCAATAATTTCATGAACGAGATGGAAGCGTTTTAGAATGTGTTTGGATTTATGATGAGATCTTGGATCCTTTTCTTGAGCAACAACTCCAGTATTATCACAGTAAAGTGATACTGGATTCTTAATTTTAGGAATAACATCCAATTCAGTGATGAATTTCTTCATCCAGATAGCTTCCTTGGTGGCTTCACTTACAGCTATGTATTCTACCTCAGTAGTTGAGTCAGCTACAATTGGCTGCTTAGTACTCTTCCAACTCACTGCTCCACCATTTAGAGTAAAGACATACTCTGAAATGGATTTGCTATCATCTGAGTCTGATCGAAAACTAGAATCAGAATATGCTTCTAGTTTAAGATCAGAACCATTATATACTAGAAAAATATCTTTAGTCCTTCTTAAGTACTTAAGAATATTTTTCATAGCTTTCCAATGATCTCCTGGATCAGCTTGAAATCTACTTGTAATGCCTAAGGCATAAGCAACATCAGGCCTTGTACATAACATGGCATATATTATTGATCCAACAGCCGAAGCATAAGGAATAGAACTCATTCTATTTGTCTCTTCAGGTGTCTTTGGAGACATCTTTTTAGAGAGATGTATGCCTTGACTCATGGGTAAGTAACCTCTTTTACTCCCATCCATATTGAATCTTTTTAGCATTAAGTCAATGTACCTAGATTGGGACAAGCCTAGCATCCTCTTAGATCTATCTCTATAGATCTTTATTCCTAGTATATAGGATGCTTCTCTCAAATCTTTCATGGAAAACTTATTTGATAGCCATAATTTGACTGATTGCAACATTGGGATATCATTCCCAATAAGGAGTATGCCATCTACATACAGAACCAAGAAAACTATGGTACTCCCACTAGTCTTCTTGTACACACACGGTTCATCCACATTCTTGATGAAATCAAACTCTTGATTGTTACATCAAAGCGGATGTTCCAACTCCTTGATGCTTGCTTTAATCCATAAATGGATCTCTTAAGCTTGCATACCTAATTTGGTCTCTCATTTGACTCAAATCCCTCTGGCTGTGACATATAGACCTCCTCCTCAAGGAAACCATTAAGGAAGGCAGTCTTCACATCCATTTGCCATATTTCATAGTCATGGTATGCTGCTATGGCAAGCATAATCTGAATAGATTTGAGCATGGCAACAGGTGAAAATGTTTCATCATAATCAATCCCTTGTTTTTGCCTAAAACCCTTAGCCACCAATCTGGCCTTATAGGTTTCAATTTGACCATCTGCTCCAATCTTTTTCTTAAAAATCTATTTGCATCCAATAGGATTTATATCCTCTGGTGCATCCACCAAAGTCCATACGTTGTTGGTGCGCATGGATTCCATTTCGGATTGCATGACAGCCAGCCATTTGTAAGAGTCCTTACTTTTGACTGCTTCCATATAGGTTAGAGGTTCGTCATTCTCAATGATATGGGCTTCATTGTTCTCAATAATGAACCCATATCTCATAGGTGTATGTCATACTCTTTCAGACCTATGGATCGGAGTTATGTGTTCTGGTTCTTTTATGTGATTATTTAGTTGAGAAATTTCTATTTATTTTTCTTGAACTTCACTAAGTTCAATATTTCTGCCATTGCCCTTTTCTAGGATAAATTCTTTTTTCATAAAAGTGGCACGCTACTTACAAATATCTTTTGTTCAATAGGGTGGTAGAAAAAATATCTTATACTATTTCTAGGATATCCCATAAATAGACATCTATCTGATCTAGCATCAAGCTTATGTCCAAAATTTCTTTTGACATATGCTGGACAATCCCATATCTTAAGATACTTAAGATTAGGTTTCTTACTTCTCCATAACTCATATGGAGTACTAGATACAGATTTAGAAGGTACTCTATTCAATATATAAATTACGGTCTCCAGGGCATGGTCCCAAAAGAAAATAGGTAATTCAGTGAAGCATATCATGGACCGTACCATATCTAATAAGGTATGATTTTTTTTTTGGCTACACTATTTAATTACGGTGTATAAGAAGGTGTCCATTCAGAGAGAATCCCTTTAACTTTAAGATAGTCTAGAAACTCACTAGATAAGTATTCTCCTCCTCGATCAGATCGAAGGATTTTTATACATTGTCCAGTTTATTTTTCGACCATACTTTGATACTCTTTAAATTTATCAAAGGCTTTTGATTTGTGTTTTATAAGATACATATATTCGAACCTAGATAAATCATCAGTGAATGTTATAAAATAAGAGTATCCTCCTCTAGCTTGAGTTGTCATAGGACCACATCAATCCATATGTACAAGTCCTAATAACTTTTTTATCCTTTCTCCATGTCCAGTAAATGGAGTCTTAGTCATTTTACCCATGAGACAAGATTCACAAGTTCCTAATGATTCATAATCAAAAAGATCAAAGAACTTTTCTTTGTATAACTTGTTAATCCTAGCCTCACTAATATGACCTAATTGATAATGCCAAAGTAAAGTATTATTTATGTCATCTCTCTTATATTTTCTATTTTTATCAATATGAAATATATTGTCATCCAAACATAGAGTCAACAAACCATTGCTAAATATGCCTAAATAAATATTTTCATTAGAATATTTAATCAAGCAACCTTCGGACGTTACATTAAGACTTTAACCTTATTTTAATAACAAGGGTATAGATATAATATTTCTAATGATCTTAGGCATATAATAATAATTTATAAGCTCTAAGATCTTCCTAGAAGGTAACTTCAATATATTTATCCTTATAGCTTCTGCTTGGATAGACTCTCCTCCAGCGCCATAGAGCTTGAAATTACCTATCTTCAAATTTTTAATTTTCTGCAGCTCCTGCAAAGATTTGCAGATATGAAAATTATAGTAGGTATCTAATACCCAAGAGTTTAAAATAAAAGAATTTAATGATAATATAGTATGTATCTCATACATACCTTTTATTACATTATTTGAACTAGACTTCACGGTTGCGAGGTAAGCCTTGCAATTCCTCTTCCAATAATCTATTTTGCCATAGTGAAAATAGGTCGTCTGTTCAGAGACCTTCTTTCCCTTTTTTTTCTTATTTATACCACCTTTAGGATTCAACCTTCTCTTTGAACCCTTTTTGCCCACCTTCTTCTTGGAGATCCCATCTATAAGAAGAAGAGTCTTATCCTTCTTGATATGGCTTTCTGCTGTCTTGAGCATATTTAATAGCTCAGGCAAAGAAAAATTCAGTTTGTTTATGTGATAGTTTACGACAAACTAAAAAAATGATTCAGAGAGTGATTGCAGGATCAAATCCTGACTTAACTCTCCATCCATAATAAAACCTAATTGACTTAATCGAGTGATTAGGTCAATTATCATCAAAACATGATTTTGTATGGATGTTCCTTCTATCATTCTTGCATAGAATAATTACTTAGATATCTCATATCTAGTAGTTTTATTATGCTCTCCATAAAGCTCTTTTAGATTGAGAAATATGGACTGAGTGTCCATGCCATCATGCTGCCTCTATAATTTATTACTCACAGAGGCAAGTATGATGCATTTGACAGTAAGAAAATCATTTTGTCACATCTTGTATGTGGACTTATCTTCATCTGTGGCATCTTTCTCTAATGGCTTAGGATCAGGGGCATTAAGAATATAGGAGAGTTTTTCTTGATTGAGTACTATTTTTAGGCTTCTCAGCCAGTCCACATAATTTTGACCAGTCAATTTATTTGAATCCAAAATTGAACGCAATGAAAGTGAAGAAGCCATTTAATCTACATAATAAGGAACAATACATAAGCAAACAACTCATGATGACAAACATAATTAAATTAGGATTTTAATTTAATTATGTCTCCCACTGTTTAATCAAAAATCATAACCTTCTAATTAATTTTCTTAGTGAGAATAAGATCCTAATTTCTTATAAAAGGTCTTGTGGTTATACAACAAACCTGTTATAAGTTCAAAGGTAGGAAACTCTTTCCAATTGCATTTTATGCAACTCTCAATAAAAAACCTTGCCTCTAAAACATTAATAGCCTTGTGTTAGTATAACAAACTTTAATATTTTAGTTAAGTAGAACCCTTCATTTCTATACAGTCAAAATGAAATATAACTGCTCTTATGGTTACACAACAAAATAGTATATTCAAAATGCTGTAAGCATCTTAATGCACTAGATAAATATTACATCATTCCCTATGATAGATCTTGTGGTTACACAACAAAACTAATATAGTTTTGGACATAATAAGGACCTAGCATGAAGGAAGGCCTTAATGTAGTGAATATATACTAAGCATTTCAATCTAGAATTAAATTTATCAAATCAGCCAGGTAAGTGGGAGAGAGATGGGAGTCCCCTCGTTGCTTTTCTTAGACACCAATAAATTGGCTAGGTCAGACAATAGAATCAATTGAAAAACCACGTTCTCTTTACCAATCATGAATCACTTTTCCTAGACACCGACTGACCAATTAGATATCCAGATTGATTCAGCTATTGGTTAATTACACTATAACTTAATATAATTTTAAATGTTCATGATACACATCCTAAATGCATGAAAATATTAATTATGAGAAAAATTATTAATATGTGGACTTATTCTAGGACAACCATCATTACATAGTGAATTCTTTTCATTATGTCAGGGCAACCTTCACAGAATAATATATACATCATAATCTCATTATAAAAATAAAAATATGATCACATCATATAAATAACATGCTAAAAGAAAAATCATATCATATTTACATTTAAGCCATTATAATATAAGCAAAACAATATATGATTTAACCTAATAATGCTTGCTCTGATACCACTGATAGGATTAATGTTCAAGATGGAAGCATAGATTTCAAAGCAAAATTATGAAATCATACAAATCAAATCCGAACCCTAGGACCACCTTATTAGCAATTAAATCATATAGCATGCATTTGTAATATAAAAGAAAGTATCAGAACATACCTCTTATCGCTAAACCCTGAATTGTCCCTGGCAGTAGTTTGTCAAAGGTTCCACCAGGTGCCCATGTGTTCACCCTCCAACGTTGATCCACATGGAGACTTGATCAAGACACCAGCACCTTTGACTTATATAATTAAAATTCTAGTAATAAGAACTTTAATTAAATGGGCAAGACCTTCCTTAGCCTTTATGTCACCTTCCTTACCTCTCCTTACCTTTCTTTCTTTTTCCTTTGTCTTCTTAATTTTTCTTTCTAATCTCTTAGTCTTAAGATAACTTCTTATCCTTATAAGGACAAGGTCTGGACAAGAGAAGGAAAGAAAGAAAATTGGATAATGAGGAAATACTTGTAAGAAAGAAAGATAATTTTCATAAATCTCGGACTCTTGGTGCGCACCCTTATTTATAATGTACATAGGGGTGCCAACACATTTTCTCGTGCCCTTTCAAATTATTATCTCATGTCCCTTCAGTCTATCTCATGCCTCATCTGATAATAATGACATGTAGACTTAGTCCAAGAGGTGCCTTAAAGTAGAAGGACTCTCGGACTAATTCTACGTAAGTTATTTACGAAGAGTTGCAAGCTTTCATTTTTGGTGCCAACATATACAACCATTAGATCAGATAAGTAGGCCATCCAATGGCCTTGATGTGGGATGCCCATTCAGCAAAAATGGCATGGAGATAATCTTTGAATAGTCAAAGTCCCAAGGGGCGCCATGGAAGAGTGGGCGGCAAGGAGTCCTGGGTAGCAAGGAGTCCGTTCTCATGCAAATATTAAATAGATAACGGAGTATTTAACCTACAGAAGGACTCTTTTGCGCTCCATATCTGATGTTCATGTCCATTTGAAAATTTATGCATCATGGAGAAAGAGGAAAAGTCAAAGAAGGTAGGCGCCAAACTAATCCCATGCACCAAAGTCTCTTGTGCATGAAAGACTTCCCACGCGCAAGAGAGAGACTCTCTGGCATGTGGGATTCTAGTATGTGATGCCTCATCTGAAGTCCAATCAGTCTAGGTTAATCTAATTCAAGACCAAATCTAGTTTGGCTCAAATTCGGAACCTTTAATTAGCCCTAAATTGGAAAGCCAATTCGAATCCAATTTCGAATTTGGGTGCTAAGGGTTTGCTACATGTGCTAGCATGTTCATCTTGGCAAATCATGGTCTAATCCAATTAGATCCTTAATTAATTTTCTTTGTGTGTGATCCATTGGGTTCCATATCTAACCAGTAGTGGGTCTGGGTGTGATTTGACCTAATCTAGTTAGAACTCAACCAAACCGATTTGGGTCAAAACTAGCCTTCCCAATTTTGACCAATTAGAACACTTTCTAATTTAATGATCAAATTAAAATTTTTAATTTGATCAAATCCATAAGACATGATTGATGTCTAGCAACATATCGTGATTTTTCGAAAGATGTGAAATTTTGATGGAAATACCAAAAATATCCTTTAGTGAAAAATTACCATGCAACTAGATCCTTCGATCACCCTGCATCCTGAATATGACTCTGGGTATGAAAATATATCAAACCTAATATCATATTCATTTCTCTTTCAATCTTATGATGATGATTCATTTAATGAAACATTAGAAACCATTTCTAATTTTCATCATGCTTTGATCAAAGTCTTCCTAAATCATCATTTGTTTGAAGCAGGCAGGATGCGATTTTCACTTACCAGGAGTGATCAATTTCATGTTAACTTACTCACAACCTTCATATATAATCTACCATATCCAGATCACCCCGTACATGACTGAGTCATGAATGAGTATGAACCAAAATATGAATTCATATATATAAGGTTCTATGGTAGTTTCAGGTCAAAGGATTACATGAACAATTTCACTATGAGAACCATCTATTGATATGTAGATAAGACTCCATTAGATATTCTCGACTTGGATCAATTTAGTAAACTCATTTTCTAATGAGCACCCATATTCTTATATTAGTATCATACATAAGTTATTGTGAGATCAATCACCCTTTCAATCGAGCATACAAAGGATGTGCTAGTCTTACTGAAAAACATTGATCGCCAACTCAATGTCCCATCAACTAAGAATGTTTTAAATTAGATTTTAAAGTTTTAGATCTCACTGGTATGATCTCATCATAATCCTAAAACCATAGTTCTAATTTATGGGATTCATCATAATCTTAAATAAATAATAAGATACTGCATATGATGAAATAAATGCCTTTATTTATTTTAAAAAATCATTACATGAGTTTGAAAGATAAAAAAATAGCCCAAAAATAAATAAATTTTGATTGGCTTGAGGGCATATTCCTTTCACCCTACATATGTAAGTGGGCAAATGGCTCAGTCATGTTATTTCTTGTGTTGTATGTGGATGACATTCTTTTAATCAAGAATGACATTTCTGCATTACAAGAAATAAAAGTATGGCTATCATCTTAATTCTCCTTGAAGGGCTTGGGAGAAGCATCCTACATTCTAGGGATAAAGATCTATAGGGATAGAACTAAGGGGATGCTCAGATTTTTCCAGTCCACGTACATAGTAACTGTGCTGAAATGGTTCAGCATAAAAATTTCAAAAAAGATTATCTACCAATAGATCATGAAACTTTTTTCTCTAACAAGGATTGTCCAACAACTCCTAAAAAGAGAGAGCGTATGAGTAGAATCTCATATGCTTCGACAGTAGGATCTATCATATATGCCATGACATGTACAAGACCAGATGTAGCATACATACTAGGAGTAGTGAGTAGATACTAATCTAATCTAGAAGAGAATCATTGGAAGGTTATAAAATTCATCCTTAAGTATTTAAGAAATACTAAGAACCAGTGGCTAGTTTATGATGAGTCAGATTTGAAACATGTGAGGTTTACAGACTTTAGTTTTCAATCTGATCATGATGATAGTAGAAATATATCAAATTATATATTTATCCTAAATGATGGAGCTGTCTGTTGAAAAGTTTCAAGCAGCACACTATAGCCAATTTAGTTTGTGAGGTGGAGTACATCCCGACATCTAATGTTGTGAAGAAAGCTGTGGCTGAGAAAATTCACCATCGAGCTTGGAGTGGCACCCTCCCTAGATGGTCCAGTTCTACTTTACTATGATAGCACTGGAGCCATTGCTCAGATGAAGAAACTAAAGGTACACTAGCAGATGAAGCACATTATATGTTGCTACCACCTTATCTGAAAAATCATGGATTGAGGTGACGCCAACCCATTCACTAAAGTCCTAGCAGTAAAGAAGTTCAACAATCATAAGTCAAAGATGCGTATAAGATACTATACCGAGTGGCTTTAGGATAAATGGGAGTTGTTGAAAAATGTATTCCAAAGTCAATCATCAACTTGTTAATAGTTGGACTAATCATGTAATTATAAATGATTTAAATAAAATATTTATTTTATTTTTTTCATCATAAGTGTACATCTTTTTTTGAACACCTGTGTTGTGATGAAGTCCTTAAAACTATTTAGATTCGATAAAGAGAGGATTTATTGTTTAGTTCTTAAATTAGTTCACGTGTAAATAATACATTGTTACCTATGATAATAATGTTTATCGAGTATAGATCATTGTATATCATATGGATTGGTTGTCCTTTTAACCAAGAAATATGGAGACACTGGCATGTAGGTGTATGGATACATCGTCACTAAATGTGACCACTTCGGAGTATTCTGCTATCAAAAATTACTCCGATGGGATATGGGTATAAGTATCCCTCCAATCTGAGATTACCATGGTAACTTACCAGCAACTCACTGTGCTTTGGTGCCAGACTAGCTAAATTTTTAATTCAATGATCAAAGATTTCTAGGCACAGTCAAGTACTCATGAAGTCAATAAGTGATCAAGATGGGATTGACTGCTCTAATAGCTTGAAGACAATGTATCACTGTATTTCAATTTAGCAAATCCTTAGCCAAGATAATCCATGTAATGGATTTGATATTTTAAAATACAATATGGATGATTTATTCAGGATTGATGGTTAAATTCTGAGTTATCCTTTAAGCATTCAAGGTCATGAGGATGAATTATACGGAAACCATATCCACATGGATTCTAGAATATTGCTTTATATACATTTGACCTATCCGATCATTGGGTATCATTGCTAGATGATCACTTTGACTGATACAGAAATTTATTCCTATGCTATCAGCTTAGGTTCAAATCTATGGGATCATATACATTAGAGATTTCAATCTGATCGGATGGTTGATCAATGATTATGAATTATTTTAGAATCAAACAGTCAATATGATTGATGTTTGACCTAGTGCAAGTGTTGCAGAAGGATTAATTAGCAATCAGATTGCTAATTGGCTCAATCTGATTGAGCATTAGGACTGAGATGGAGTCTAATTGAATGAGATTTAATTAGATTTGGTTTAGACTTGATTAGGTTAAGTCTAATTGATTTATAGGATATGCCAACTGCAAGGGAGATCAATTCCCTATTCAATTAGAACTTGTGTGCACCTAATTTCTAATTTAATTAAAATTTAAATCAAAATTAAATATGATTTAATCTAATTTAATTGGACTACTAGTTAGACTAGGATCATCCTTAATTAGGTTACACCAATTCTAATTTAATTAAGTTTAAAATCTTGATTTGACCAAAGAAAACTAGAGAGCCCAGTTGGACTGGGACTCTCTCTCTTGACTTGTGCCTAGCACCCCATGCCCACATCCTTCTTCTCATTATTTGTGTGAGATTTCTCATGCCAAAGAAGATCCCACGTATGCCCCCTCAGAATGATTTAGAAATTAATCTTGACTAGGTCAAAACAAGTAAGTTATTTTGACCTAGAACTCTAATCAATAGAGTTTATGATTCCCAGACACTATCCGACCTATGTGTCCAATTATTATAAGATATGATCTGGTTTTTCATGCTAGAAAAGAAGTTTTTTGTGTGCCCTTTTTAGATTCCCCATGCCCAAGGAAAGATTGGTGGCGCACAAAAGTTGGTGCCCCTATAGTTGCCTCCTTTG
>QRFJ01002390.1:14336-51438 GCA_006176705.1 Cocos nucifera
CAGTATTTTTAAACTTTTTGACCTTTAATCCTAGATTTTATCTTTATGATGGATAATCTTATTGAAACATGGTATTAAATAAAACATTGCTAAGGGACTAGCAATGACTAAGTTGGGGGGTGTGATAAGTGGTAAAAATATACTAATAAAAGTATTAAATTATAAAATAAATTAAACTATTTCTTTAGAAATTGATATTTTTATTAATCTTGTGTAGGAAAGAAGGCCACCAATATGAAGATCTTATTTTTCTGGTTCAGATGAAATAAATTTCAAGCAAAACGGACATCAAACGAGTCCAAAATTGAATTTCAAAAAAAAAAATCGATTCGGTTCGAACCAGTTCAGAAAATCGATTCAGCGGTTCGGCCCAGTTCGACCGAAATAGCAAACTGACCCGCCGATGCAATGCTGACGTCAACATTTTTTGCGGCGCATGGTGGACCATCTGAAGGGTATTTTGGGAATTTTATAGCAAGAGACGCGCTTCGATTGGTTGAAGAATGCGGTGGTCTACGCAACATCGGGCTCGCGCATGGTCCACGAAGGGCAATTTGAGAATTTTGGCTGATCTAACGGGCGATTTTCACTGAAAATCGATCGGATGGCCGAAACGAAGGTGCTGATGGATGGCATCCGTAGCTCCCGGTCGACATCCAACGGTTGAGATTCATCCCGATGTTAAACTATAGATCAAAAGCCTTCTTTCTATGCGATCAAATGGCCCAGATTTGATCCAACGATTGATCCAATGGCTGGCATTAAATCCGACTTGATCTGGATTATTTTAAGGGGTTTTTGAGTGATTTTTGGACCGTTTGATCAACATCTAACGGGCAGAATTACCCAGATCTTAATTTGAGTTGTTTTAGGATTCTTAAACCTAATTTTTGATGGATTTTGGAGGAAAATTAATCTCTTGATCTATAAAAGGTCTGTTGTTGTCGTGAAAATTAGAGAGAGACAGAGAGAGACGGGGAGAAAGAGAGAAATAGAGAGAGAGAGGGAGAAAAAGAGAGAGAGAGAAAGAGAGAGGAGAGAGGTAGAAAGAGAAGAGTGATTTGTAAGAAAATCAAAAAAGATTTTTGATTTCTTTCGACGATCAAGACATCGATTAAGGAGCCTCTTCATCTTCGCCAAGTTCTCCACATCAAGAGCAGCAGACAATCAATTTCAGCAATCAAACAGTCTAATTTTTTTATGCTTTTTATTTTATTTGCTATTTTTGAACTTGTTATCATGAACTAAATTTTCTTTTACTAAGGCTAAGGTGTAGCCACTCTTTTGATGCAATATTTAGTGTGATTTATTTTTAAATTTTATTCATAAGGAGTATATAAATCTGATCTTAATGCTTTTAGATTACTGGCCATCTTCTAATTGATCTAATGAACATAGATGTTACGGATCCAGTACATCTATGTTAATGCTTCTTGATTATATATCTTATATTATGAATCAAATTAGAATTCATATGTATGCGAGAATTTTAGTACGCTTTGGATGGAGCGTATTTTAATTAGATGGTTTCACAAAACCTAATGCATTAATATTTATTTAAATTACACCTGGACCCAAAGGATAATTAATAAATATTAATAGTTTTGCTATGCCTGGACCAAAGGATAGTGAATAAATTAGGAGAGTCCACCGTCACATGAAATAAAATTAATCTAAAAATTTGAATATTGTATTGACTGAATTGGTGAACCGATTGCCTTAGTAATCCATTGCTCTTGAGTTTAAAACCCTAATAATTTACACACTCTCTATTTTCTTAAAAATTTTTAATTATTTCTTTATTTTATTCTTTAATTTTTTATTCTCATTAATTGATCTTCTAAATAAAGCATAGGAAAGTGCTTTTTAGTACTTATTTTCCAATCCTCTAGGGACGATACTCTACTCATTCACTTTATTACTTGATCGATTGGTGCACTTGCCATAGCTATAAATTAGCACGCATCATTCATATTTAATACATGCATGTATCATGCATAAGATCCTAGATCTAGGAGTTTTTACATCCTTTAATTAATTAATTTGATTCATCTCTGACTTTTGCTATGCTCATTTTTGAAATAGTTTTAAAATTGATGCATGTAATCCTAGATTTTTTCTTCACTTCTCGTCTCTCAGGTCAACGTCAAAGGAATTGGTCCAGCCGACCTCACTTGATTAGCTTCTCAATTTCATCTTGGAGCTAGAAATATTTTTTAGTATCATGATCATGGTCATGATGGTATAGATAGTACTTGTTGAGGTTACGCTTATTTGGATGTGATTGTAATCTCTTCGATCTCAGTAGTTGCTTCTTAATCTTCATTAAAACTTGAGTTTTTGGAGCATTCAGAGGGGCATAGTTATTGAATCTTCTGGGAAGGAGGCTTTGCTGCATTCTTCTATCTAGGCTTCTTGGCCGATGAGCCTGAGATGGGGTTTGAGTTCGTCTGCATTTAGAAGAAGTCCTAGAATGCGGTCGATCTTCTCTTGGATTTTTCACATGCATGGGTTTGCTGGATTCCCTTGTCTGCCACTCTCTTGCAGCATCATCATTTGAAAACTTGAAAGCTTCCTCAGCTCGAGCATAGACTTTAGCTTGAGCCAGCATATCGATAAAGTTTTGAGGGTATTTCTTCTCTAACGAGAAGAGAAGATCATTCTTCAGAAAGCCGCTCTTCAGAACGGTCATTACAATAGACTGATCCAGATTTTGGACCTCCAAAGCAGCAGTATTTAAGAGTTGACATAGGCTCGGATGGATTCTCCTTCTTTCTACTTGATGTTGATGAGGGAATCCAAGTCCTACCTTTGACATCAGCTGCTAACAAATTAAGCCATAAACTGATGGCTCAACTGATCGAAGGAGTAAATAGTATCTGATTTCAAGTCTGAGTATCAATTTTGTGCCGCATCCTTCAAGATTGATGGAAAAGCTTGGCATAGAATAGCATCTGGCATGCCATGGAGCAGTATTATGGTTCAAAAAATTTTTAGATGGTCGATGTGATCTGATGTTCCATCATAACTTTTGAACTGAGAAAGTTTGAAGTTTGGCAGGATGAGCTCCTGCATCATCTAGATAGGAAATGGTAGATTGATGTAGATGTCATCATTACAGACAGGGATGGCATGACAGAGCTCCTCAATCCGTCGACTTATTTTCTGAAGCCTCTAATCGAGGATATCATCTCGATCATGAAGTATGACAAACTTGATGGGGGTAGAGACTTTCTGGAGGTGGAATCATGCTCAGAGCAAGGGCTCACAGCTCTCTTTTTTTTTTATTGAGATTTTCTGGTTGGCTTCTCCAAGTGGGTCTTTCTTGTTGCAGATCTTGGTGCCCCGATAATGGCTTCTTGAGTGGTGCTGATGCCAGAACCTACTCATAACCTGCACGACTTTCATGAGGCTTCTCACCTACTATACCAGTAGGTTGAACTGGCTAGCATCCGCTATTGATGTTGGTTGAGGAGGTTGTGAAGCAGATGATGGTGGTAAAAAATAGGATGATCGATCGATTCTGAGTTGGATCGAGCGGCGATAGTGGTAGATCATCGAGAGGATGCTCTCTTAGATGGTATTTTTGAATAGAGAAGGAGGTGAGTACTCGACTGCATACTCCTTTAGAATAAGAGCTCACAGGATCCTTCCTATAGCACCAATCCTGTTGGTGCATAGAATGGATGGCTGCCGAAGATTGCTGAAGGTGGAAATTAGGATCATGCTGATAGAACCTGCAAGACAAAGTTCCAGCCAGAGTTAGCTTCGATGTACACCCTCCGATGGATAAGTTAGTATTCTAGCGAACAAGAATGGAGTACTCAGAAGATTGGATATCAAAAGAGAGCTTAGAGAAGGAAACATATTTGGAGGATCCTATTTATAGATAGAGCCTATAACAAATTAATGATGACAGCCATAACAGAATGTTAGTAGGCCATTCAGACTGCTCAGAATTTGTTATGGAGAGTGGGCTATCATTTATCACTACTTGCTAGTGGTTGGATATTTTTTGCTAGAGTTTGGAAGAAAGGTTAGATGCTTCCAACTTTGATGAGTCACTTATCCTGAAGTTAAGCTGTTGGAGCTTATGATTAGATGGACCAATCTTGAAGATTGACTTTTGGGTTAAGAGTGATGAGTTTCTAGATCAGGTTCTATATTCGAACCACAGTAGAACTATTTCAACTACTTTTGGAAGCTCGATCATCTTCAAGGTTGGTCGATGATAGACATTGACACTTTGGTCTGAAGGACTTGAGGGTAGAAAGAAATAATGGATTCATCAATTAAAACTACGGTGGAGCTACTTTAGTTATTCTGATGAGGTTTCACTAGTACTTAAGGTCGGCCCAAAGTCAGGATTGGATAGTGCTGAGGTTTGGTGCCTGTGGAGTGGTTGTTGCTTATCTCAAACTGATGTTCAGAACCAAGTGAATGACAAATTTTTTTTATTGGCTCATATTCATCTGGCCAAAATTTATGGTATAGTCTTGGCAAGATCTGTGGTTATCAAGATAGAATTGGGAGGTCGGAGTGAAGGAGCTCGGCCAACATGCAAGATCGGGCATCGATAGAAGTTGTTGTCATTTTTGGAATGGGCCACCCTCGATTGAAGCTCTGGGCTTAGTCAAATTTGGAGGCCGATCCTCTGGAGCTTGTCCAGACCAGGAGATTGACTTGATTAAACCTTCGACTTAAATGTGTCTTGACTCTGGATAGCACTCTATGAAGGTCAGGCTTTATTAGACTTCGGTAAGAGCTAATTTACACCCAACAATAGATATTATGGACATCTTGATTTATTCATTACATTTTTATATGTAATGCACAATGGCCAGAGATTCAAATAACTTTGAATATTATTTCCAGTCAAAGACTAGAAGATAGATTGGATATTGTTGGTAGAGTTTTTAAGATAAAGCTTGAAGAACTAATACGAGATATTACCAAAAAGCAACATTTCAAAAAACAAGTTGTAGGTACAATACTAGTTATTATAAACAATTAGAAAAGATTTATTTATAGCTAAATGCATGGTGATAATTTTTTTCATTTCTGTAGCTTTGTACACAATAGAGTTTCAAAAATGTGATATACCATATGTCTATATCTTACTTTGGTTGAGTTTGGAGGATGGATATTTAAATTCTATAATTTCTACAGAAATATCTAACAAAAATAGTGATCACATAGGATATGAAACTTTTGCAAAATTTATGATGCATATACCATATAGATCAAAAAATTCTAGATCGCCATGCATGTTAAAGGGATATTGTTTGAAATATTTTCCAAAAAAATTTTAGAAAAAAATAATAATTAATGAAAATGGATTTGTTGTTAATAGAACAAGAAATGATGGACATTGTATAACAAAAAATGGTATTCAACTTGATAATAGACATGTTGTACCTTATAATTTATATTTGATTGTTTGTTATCAAGCACATACCAATATTGAATAGTATAACAAATCAAATATAATTAAATATTTATTTAAATATACGAACAAAGATTCAGATAGAATAAGAGCTGTGATTATAGAAAATATTCTGACCAATGATGATATTGAAGAACAGCTATATGAGCAAGTTGATGAAATAAAAATATATTTAGATTATAGATATTTATCAGCATAGAAAGTTGTTTGAAGATTATTTTAATTTGACATATATTTTAGAGAACCAATGGTTGAACATTTAGTTTTACATCTCTCATTAATGAATATTGTGACATATCATGGTAGTCAAAATTTTGTAAATATTTTGAACAAAAAAGATATGGATAAAACAATGTTCATGGAATGGATGTAGACAAATGAAATGCATAAAGATGCTAGAGATTTGACATATGCTAAATTTTCTACAAAATTGGATGGAGCTTTACAGACAAGATATGGACCAAAAGAAAGCAAAGAAATCGAATATGATGAATATTTTATGTGCATCCTAGTTCTAGTGAATTATACTATTTGAGAATGCTTTTGAATGTTGTTAAAGGACCAAGGAACTATAACAAAATCAAAACTATAAGAGGATGTTTGGTTTGCAATCAGAATGGCCAAATCTTCTAATGCATTTGATTCATGATCAAAATCAAAATCAGAATTGGAATAGAAATTTCAATCATCAGAAGAAGTAGGAATTAAGTTTTAGATAGATTGGGCCATTCCCATTCCACCCAAGAATCAAAATTGGAATGGGACTCTTTCTAACTAAATAGTTGGAATAGAAGTCACTCATTTTCATCCCGATTCTAGACCCCAACTTCTTCCAACCAAATACCCCCTAAATAGTGTTGAACTTCCAATATTTCAGTCTATGTATAATACACTTGGCTGTTAGGCAACAAAAAAGAATGGCATGAAATATTAGATAAAGCTTCTCACTAGGCAATAGTATCTGGATTAAGATAGTTTTTTGTTATTTTGGTTATTTATGGTGAAATAGCTGATTTTGCTAATTATTTGAAGTACATTGGAAATGTTTTGTAGATAATATAATTTGTAGATTATAGAATATTCTAAAAATACCCAACTTGCACATTTCAAAATGGTAATTAAAAAATCATGTTTTATTTGTATTGGATAAATTGTTTAACAAGAATTGTTGTTCTTTTTCAAATCATAATTTATGGATAATGGATGGAACTATAATAGAAGAATTTAATAACAAGCTTTTTAGAAAAGAATTAGACTATGACATACAAGAAATGCAGGAAGAACATTTGGTGTTTGTTGACCCTAATTTGATTTTGATGATAACAAAAGTATTTGAGTATTTAAATTGTTAACCATATACTTCAATGATGTTTGTGAGGATGTGTAGTTGTAAATTTTAAAAGCTCACAAACTTCAAATATTTATCCAAGTTGAAGATCAAGAAAAAGTGATAAAGGATTCATCACTCATAGATTTTAGAAAATCGAAGAAAATCTATTTTGGAAGAGAAGAACATTTTAGAATGGATACTGATCTTTTGGAAGGTAGGTTCCAAATTTTGAAGCATTAAATCAAGATAAAAAGGATAAGTCTTAGCCTACAAAGAATCATTTGGAGAAGAATCCTTAGGGCATCACTTTCAACAATGGGCTGCTTGGCATGCATTGGCATGCAAACTGGGCCGATCCAGTCTGAAATTGAGCTGACATAGTCTCAGTGGAAGTAAAAGATAGAAAGTGTAGAAAGCTAGTTTTTCAAGAATCAGGGGATTGAGCTGACCTAGCTATAAATTGAGCTGACCCAGCTTATAAACTGAGCCAACCCAGTTGGGACTGAGCGGACGCAGTGATCATAATGGCTAGTTTTCTATAATTTTTTTAAATAGTTAATTCTCTATTCCAACGGCTATTTCAAGATTTTCAATGGTTAGAACTGATCCTTAAGCCATTACAAAGAGTATAAATGGCTAGAGAAATATTTAGGAAAGCAAGATTAAGTAGATTTAAAAAGAAAAATCATTAGATTGAGTGAGGATTCATTGAATATCCAATTGGAAAGAGAGAAAAGAGCGGAATTAGTGCATAGAGTTGAGAGCTTTTAAAGTGTGAAATCATCTCCAACTTCATTCAAGCTCATCCTCTCAAGCATTTTTCAAAAGAGAGAAGTTGAAAGCATCATTTAAGAGCAATCCAATTAGCAACTTCCATCAAGCTTTCAAAAAGAGTTCTAACTTTTATTTTCTTAATTTTTGTACTAAATTTTTATACTTGTATTTTTATTTCTTTACAAGTTTCTTTGGGAAAAAAAAACTTGGGATGTAGACAAGTCTAAGCTGGTAATTGAATGGTGTAAAGATTATGGTTGGTGCTCCTAGGTTAAAATTAACTGGATTGATAGTGAACCCAGAAAACTATTGGTGTAGGGTTGTGGTTGGTGAGCTCGACAAAATCAACTGGGTTTGTTTGTGATCCCGGGTTAAAATAAATGCACTATAATATAGAATTATAGTAAAATTCTCACAGAGAGCCTGAGGAGTGGACATAGGTGCGGGATTGCACTGAACCGCTACAAAATGCTTGTGTGTTTGATTGTATCTTTGCTTTTCTTGTTTTACTAATTTGCATAATCTAGTTGCTTTTTGATTTCGCTGCTACACTTAGCTTTTTCACCACAAACACTCAAGTTCTCTCAATTAGAAGCACATATTTGATTTAGTTTTGGAGTTTAAATTGGTCGAACTTTTAGAAACCCAATTCACCCTCTCTCTTGGGTAGCTATCTTTGGGCAACAAGTGGTATTAGAGTAGGTGCTTTATTATTAGTTGTTGACCTAACTGTCAAGAGCTAAAGAACTAAGCGACCCAAATGAATTCTTTGTTTAATGAAGGCCATTCCATTGATCGACCTCCATTGTTTGATGGTTCAAATTATACTTATTGGAAAGCTAGGATAAAAATCTTCATTCAAGCATATGACTATAATCTATGAAAGATTATTACCAATGGCTCTTACACACAAAACACATCATTTGTTGATAGAGAATTGATTGATCTAAATGCTAAGGCCTTGAACATTCTTTATTGCTCTTTAGACTTAAATATATTTAATATAATTTCTTCATGTATTTCAGCAAAATATGTATGAAAAAAATTAGAAAGAATTAATGGGAGGGCAAATCAAGAAGAAGAACCAAGCTCCCAAGAAGTTAAGGAAGCTCACCCCAACCTATGCCTCATGGCTTATGAGGATGAAAAGAAGAAGAAGAGAAAACAAAAGAAAAAAAAAAGTATTAAGGGGGAGCAAAGTAAAGAAATAAGAAATGAAAAAGAGGAAGAAAGTGTTACAAATCTTTGCCTCATGATCAATGAAGATGAGGTAAATTCAGAGAACTCTTCCTAATTTATATTTGATGAATTATATGAAGCCTTTAATAATTTAATGAATGAATATAAAAATTTAAGGCTGAAAAATAAAGAGCTTAAAAGATCAAATCTTCTTTTAGATGATGAAAAGAATAATCTTTTGAGTGAAAAAAAGATTTTTTGAAAGAAATAAATTATTTGGCTAAAGAAAAGAATATACTTTTTAAATCTAAAAAATTTTTAGTTGAAGAAAATATTAAGTTGAAAGTTAAATTCAAAAAATCAAAACTTTACATTGAAGAGAAAGAAAAATTGTTAGAAGAAAAAAAATCTCTTATAAAAGAAAATAAAAAATTGAGAAAAAAGATTAAAAACTTGAAGCCCATGCTTGAAAAATTTACAATTGGATCTCAAAAGCTTCAAGCAATTTTAGATAATTAAAATGCTATTTTTAATAAAGCTGAAATTGGGTATAATCCTTTAAGAAAATAAAAATTTGTCAACAACATGTTTAGTAAAGCTTCATTTGAAAATAATTCATTTATATGTCTTAAATGTAATAAAGTAGGCCATAAAATTTTTAAATGTAATATTAAGAAAATTGGTCATACTTTAGTTAAATAAATTTAGATTTCAAAAGGAACCATATGCTCTAACCCCAATGAACCCAAGATGGCTTGGGTACCAAAAATTAGAAAATAATTTTTACAGGTATGCCAAGCATCCAAGGGTATGAAAAAAGCCAATTCTTAAAAATGGATGCTTTGGATGGATGGGTGATGATGTTTGTAAAGGCTAAACTTACTCTCGCATCATACCATCTTGATTGTTTAATTTACTTAGGTTAAATGATTGATTTTGATGATTTATTTATGCTTATAATGATCACACTCTACAATTTGAATGACTTGATTTGCAATAATTTTGCTCTAATACTTGAATGTATTGATCACTATGCCTTTTATACTATGCATTATAAAATGCTTTGTGAGCATAATTCTTTTTAATTCAGCCAGTTCTCTTAGTTCTCCATATTATGCTTAATTGATAAACATAAATTGAGAATGAGCTTGATTGTATAAGAAATTTTTTATGTGCAAATCTTACAAATTAAATTTTGATATTTTCATAAGATATCTAACTCTCAAAATTTATAAAAAAAAATTGTATGAACTAAGAATATCAAGATAAGATATTTAGTAATAAAAGATTGTGTGCTTGATGCTATTGATTTGCATAGCATCTTAGCTTGACCCTTAAGGATTTGCAAAATTTCTTAGTTGAACCAAAATTTATAGAGTTATTATCTAGTGTCCTCTTGAGTTGATCTCATTTAAATTGATGAATTATTATATCCCTAATTGATTAATTTTGGATTCCCCAAATTGATTTACTATTGATATTCCAATTCAATTCGAATCAAAACTCCTTAAACTATTTTCTACATTAAGAAGTTGACTCATGATTTCTTGAAGAAAAACTATTCAGTAAGGAATCGACCCTTATGTCTGAGATGGATTTCTTAATTGAAAATGTTTCAAGGCTTTATCATTCTATTTTCATATTTTTCTTGCCATAATTGCTTTCAAACCTCACTCCCATCAAAATTGGATCTTTCTTTTCATTTTTATCCTATCCTTATGGTTCTTGTTCTCCAATGGCACCTCGGAAGTAATTGGCACAAAGGAAGAGAAAGTTTTATATAAAAATTTAAAAATTTAGAGCTTTTTTAAATCATTATCCCATACAAGAAAGAAGGACCAAGCTTCAAAATAATCCTTGAATTTCTTGAGTAAGAAAGAATTTTAATTGTATAGAAAATTAAGAGATTGGCCTAAGAAACTCCATGTTCTTTTGATCTATCTAAACTTAGTTCAAGAATTCTTTGGAAACATAATATTTAGGGTTGAAAATTTAGACTTAGAAGTTTGAAGTATCCATATTATATTCGATGATATAAGATTAGCTCGGACACTAAGGATATTTATTAATGGGCTGAAAATTTATCTGCTTCTTGGATTTGCCCACCTACCTTGGATCAGCGAGAGAATTTTATGATTGTACAAAAATGAGAGTTGAAAGACTAATTTTCAAAGTAAAAGGCATGCAGATTAAGATGAATGTTGATAATATTGGATGCATGCTAGGAGTATCTTGGATTGTCTCAAGTAGTGATATATTTAAATATTATGTTAGTTTGAGATAATGTCAAGAGCATTGAGGATATCAATGCCAATCAGCTGAGTGTAGAAATGCAATTACTATGACCAATAGGATCTTCTTCATATTAGTCGTGCATCATATTCTCCAAAAGGTTCCACTTTCATACCTATACTCATGCTATAATAGATGTCAGAATTAAGGATCTAGTAGTTTAGATAAAAGTAGCTCTACCTCCATAGATCAATCATCCAGAGAGCTCAGGTTGATTATTTGGTATATTGGATGAGAAAATACATTTATCGATAGAATTTTCATCAAAATCATTCTTTTTGTTGGTGCAAAAATTTAAAAAATTTACTTCATAGGCATAGCAGATAAGATGAGATCTGATGGAGGCATAATCATCGAGCAGAAAGGAGTCAATGTGATTGATTCAAGTTATCACTTTAGCAAGGGAGTATATGTATGACTAAGGTCAGTTATTTGGAGATACTAGACTACCCTCTCTATCTAGTCAACTTGAACTTTCTTCTTAAAGATATACCGACCTACTCTTCTTAGATCTAGGATTTTTTTCTTAGAACTTGATACTCTTGTAATCCATTTTATTATATAGATTCATCATTTTGATCATCTTGATGTTTGCATTCTTGTAGACTTTTTTGAAATACATCATTATGAATCAATGAATATCAAACTCTTAGTACAATCAATTTTTTTATTCCTTCATTAATTTATCTTGTTATATTTACTTATAACATATCATATTCATTGTTATAATTAAAAAGAAAAATTTCAAAACATTAATTATGCATTGGCTATAAAACATAGAGGAGAGTAAAACTTTGCTCTTAAAAGTATTTGACTGAAATGTCTCAACATGTAAAATAAAGGGGGAGAGAAATGTTAAGTTTAAATATGTACAATTTAAAAGAAAGGGGGGGACAAACATAAAAAATAAAAAAAAAATAAAAAAAAAACTAATTTTCTAGCATTTACTATGAAAATTAAGGGAAGAAAACATTATTGAAATACTAAAATCAAGTTACTTGTACTATAAAATTATCAATGATTATCTATTCTTTACTTATCTTAGTGAACTTACTCTATTGACTCATTTAACTTTTAAAAGATAATTTATTGATGAACTTTGCATGAGTGAATATTATGGTAAATAATTTTTGTAAAATAATTTTTATTGCTTGGTATTCTTGTTTTTGCCTTGCAAATTACTATCTCAATCTTTTGGAGTAAATAAAATTAATCCTTTAGTCTTAAAACTTGACTAACACTGCTATATTCTTAAAGTAATTTAAGACAAAATTAAAAATTTCATGTCTCTTTGGACTTAAATGAGTGATATTTTTTTAAGAAGATGATGATTTGAATTTCACATAATGACTTATCTCGATATTGAATTCTTAAACACTCTACGCTCAAAAGTACTTTAATTTGAATTTGAGAACAACAAGATGAGTTTTGAAAAGTAGATACTTAAATTTAAAAAGAAGAGATGAATTTTTGAAATGCGTATGTGTAATTGTATTTGATAAAATGCTTTGCATTCGTGCATTTGAGAATAATGAAGTGTGCCACAAATCTAAGCTTGATACTCTTTGATACACAAACATTGCAAAATATTTGGTACATCCTGCTATAATTTCTAAATTTGATACAATTTGATTGATTTTAATGATATTTTTCTATGAATTAGTCTATGTAAGAAGGATGAAAAGATCTTATGTGATCTAAATTCAAGAGCTGCTTTTAAGTTGAAAAGTGCTCTTGAATATGTCTTAATAGATTTATGAATTTAATTGATACTTTACTTGATGATTTCTAAAAATCTTTTTGATCCTTAACTAAATTTGAGAAGTATTTCTTTTTAAATCTGTGATCTTGAGAAAAAAAAATATACTATTAAAATTATATTTTATCGACCAAGTTAATTTTGAATTCAAAATGAGGAAGAGATATTTTCTAAACTTAATCTTATTCTGATTGAAAATTCTGATTGAGTTATATTGAAAGATAATAAGAGAAATTGCTCCTCTTAGATCTTTAAGTGATACCCTCATTGGTTAGGAGCTACAATCTTTCAAGAGAAATCATTTTACATATTTGAATATTCATGTTGTTTGAGTACTCATTTAAAAAAAAAAAACTATTGTTGAACTTTAAAAAGAAGTCACTTATATTGCTTGATTTGTCCATCTTTGTTTTGAGGATTTATATGACTGTTGATTTGCCCATTCATATATTACTTGGTTTGATTGTACCATCTTATAATTAATTGGTATCTGAAAAATACTTTGCTTCACTTATTTATTTTCAAAAAATTAATTAATATAAAACTATCTTCTTCTCAAGATACTTTACTCGATACCATACATTGCTTCGATATATTTTGAAATAATATCTCTTGAGACAAATTCAAAGAATCTCACACATTTTTTTTTTTGAACTTAATTGAGTGAATGTTTTATTTGATTAATGCTTATTTCACTCAATTGATACTTATACTTTTAAATTTTATTTAATTTTAAAATAATATTATTTTCTAAAATAAGGAAAAAAATTATTAAAGAAGAAATGATCAATTATTTGGAAAGAGCTTTGAAATTGAAAATATCTTTCAAATTTAGAAAATCTAAATTTAGTAGTTAAATTCATGTTAAATGTGCTTGATTTGAAATAAAGTGGGGGAGAAAGTTGAAAAGTAAATTAATCTAACTATAAATATAAAAAATAGGGAGAGAGATATTTTTTAATTTGATTTGATTAAAAATTTTAATTAATTTGAGTCAAGAAAAATTAAATATGAACTTAAATTCTCAATAAACTTCTTTATGATCTTCTTAAATTAAGCTTTCAGGTATTTATTCAATTTGATTTGCATGCTTTTGTTTATCAAATCATTTTTGATAACTCTTTGGAGTGAAAAATGAGTTTGAGACATATTCTTATGCTAAATAGATTGATTTTGATATATTTTTATAATTTTGAAGCTCGTTGGTAAATATAATACTGAACTTTTCATGTGCCAACCTTTAAACTTGATTTGCATAATCATTTTTGATAAATGATTGGAACTAAATTAAATTTTCTGCATATTCCTTCTCAAAAATGAATTTCTAACCTCAATTTTGAAAGTCATTTGAAAATTCAAATTTGATCCCAAATTTCTGTTGTTCATTGCAAAATCTTTATGAATTATTTATTTTGAAATAATTTTTGCTCAAAGCAATGAATTTGAAAATATGACTATCTTTTGTTTTGATACTATTTATTTTTCTTTGCTCGATACATCTATGATACATATCTTTTTCAAGCTTAACTGACTAAAATTTCTTAAAAAAAGAAAAGATTGAATATTAAAGTATATATTATGCTTAGTTTCATGATCAAATCTTTTGAAAAACTCTATTCCTCTTAAAGCTTAAAAGTGTATATTTAAAAATCTGATTAAAAGATCATATTTATTTAAAAGGGGAGAGCCTAAAATATTTAAACTTAAGCTAATTTTTGAAAAGAAAGAAATATTCATTCAAAAGGAGAGATAATTATTTTGATTTAACTTTATGAATTTAATACATCTCTCAATTTAATGTCTTGATGTTAATTTTGATGATTTTTTTTCTGTTCTTTTTCATGAGCTTTTTGATGTTGTAAAAAAGGGGGCGAGGTATATTGAGTATATGCTTAAAGAATTAATACTTAAGAAACTCAATGTATTTCATACTTGGAACCTTAATACTCATTGATTTAGATTGAAATATTATTTTGATATGAATATATAAATTATGTGAAACATTAATTGAAGCTTTCATGAAGTGTGTGTGCATTTATGTTTATGTATATTATTACTTCATGACTTATACTAGCCAATTTATTGAAACACATTAAATTAAATTTTTATGCATATACTCAAAGTTTTGTCATCATGAAAAAAGAAAAGATTGTTGATCCTAGTTTAATTTTGATGATAATAAAAGTATTTGAGTATAAATTATTAAAATACTAATGATGTTTGTAAGGATGTGTAGTTGTAAATTTCAAGAGCTCACAACTTAAAATGTTTTCACTCATCCAAATGAAGATTCATCACTCAAAATTTTAGAGAAGAAATTCTAGAATAGATACGTCTTTCAAGAGGTCAAAATGAAGATTAAATCAAGATAAAAAGGATAAGTCTAGCCTACAAAAAAATTTGGAGAAGAAAGGATCACAAATGGTCTTTGGCACGAATGGCACGCAAACTGGGCCGACCCAGTCTGTGACTGAGCCAACCTAGTCTCATTGGAAGCAAAAGATAGAAAGTATAGAAAGCCAATTTTTCAAGAATCAGAAGACTGAGCCAACCCAGTTATAAATTAAGCCAACCCAGTTAGGACTAAGCCGATCTAGTCAAAAACTGAGCCGACCTAGTGATCATAGTGGTTAAGTTTTTATAGCTTTTTCAAACGGTCATTTCTCTATTCCAATGGCTATTTCAAGACTTCTAATGGCTAGAACTGATTCTTAAGCCATCATAAAGAGTATAAATGGCTAGAGAAATATTTGGGAAGCAAGATTAAGTGATTTAAAAGGAAAAATCATTAGATTGAGTGAGGATTATTGAATACCAATTGGAAAGAGAGAAAAGAGAGGAATTAGTGCATAGAATTGAGAGCTTTTAAAAAAAAATCATCTCTAACTTCATCCTCATCCTCTCGAGCATTTTTCATGAGAAGTTGAAGCATCATTTGAGTAATCCAACAGCAACTTCTTCAAGCTTCAAAGAGTTCTAACTTTTATTTTCTATTTTATGCTGAATTCTTATATTTGTATTTTCATTTCTTTACAAGTTTCTTAGGAAAAAAGAAACTTGGGATGTAGGCAAGTCCAAGCTAGTAATTGAACGATGTAAAGATTATGGTTGGTGCTCCTAGATTAAAATCAACTAGATTAATAGTGAACCCAAAAAACTATCGATGTAGGATTGTGGTTGGTGAGCCCGGCAAAACCAACTAGATTTGTTTATGATCCTGGGTTAAGATAAATGCACTGTAATCTAGGATTATAGTGGAATTCTCAAGAAGAGCTTGGGGAGTGGACGTAGGTGCGGGGTTGCACCGAACCACTATAAAATCCTTGTGTGTTTGATTGTGCCTTTGCTTTTCTTGCTTTACTAATTTGCATGATCTAGTTGCTTTTTGATTTTGCTTCTATACTTAGCTTGCTCACCACAAACACTCAAGTTCTCTCAATTAGAAGCACATATTTGATTTAGTATTAGAGTTTAAATTGGCCAAATTTTTAGAAACCCAATTCATCCTCCCTCTTGGATAGCCATCCTTGGGCAACAGTGTTATTGTTGCCCATGTATAGCTACCCAAGAGGGGGGGTGAATTGGATTTCTAAAAATTTTGGTTAATTTATACTTTAATACAAATATATGCTTCTAATTAAAAAAAACTTGAATGCTTACGGTGAATGAGCAATGTATAGCAGTGGAATTAAAAGCAACTAACTAATGTAAATATATAAAGCAAATAAGAAAAGCAAGAAAAGCAAAATCACAAAATAAATACACAAAGATTTTATAGTGGTTCGGTGCAATCCTGCACCTACATCCACTCCCCAAGCTATCCCCTTAGGAATTCAACTATAATTCTCAACAAGAATTATAGTTTGATTATTTTTTGGGCTCATAATCAAACCCAGTTGGCTTTTTCTGGCTTACCAACCAAAACTGTACATGATTATTTTTTAGGCTCACAATCAACCCAGTTGATTTTTTTCGGATCACCAACCAAAATCTCACAAGTGATTGTTTTTCTCCAAGCTAACAATCAATCCCAATTGATTTTCTAGGCTCACCAACCAAAACCTATATACCATCCAATTATTAGTTTGGACTAGCCTATATCCCATATTTCTTCCTCCAAAAAAACTTGTAAAGAAAACAAAAATACAAATAATAAAAATTTAGCTCAAGACTTAGAACAAAAGAAAACCCATTTTGGTATGGAAAGAAGAGGCTGAATGAATGCTCTATGATAGCTTCTCTTCTCCTCAAATGATGCTGAGAGATTGCTTGAAGTATTGTGAAAGATGACTCTTGAATGCCCTCTGAATTTGAAGCTTAAATTTTTCTCTTTTCTCTTATTTTTGGATATTCAACGTAACTCCCTTTTCTTGAATGATTTTCTTTCTTCAATCCTTAATCTCTTTATCCAAAATATTTTTCTTACTGCTTTTATACTTGGGAGTGACTATTGAGTGAGTTTTGCCCATTGGGAAGCTTGGACTATCCATTGGAGTGGAGAATGGCCCATTGGAGAAGTACAGAAAACTAGCCGTTATACTCTATCCTGTGCTTGGGGTCGACACTTTTCTTTTAGGTGTTGACACCTTTTTCTTAGGTGTCAACACTTTTCTATAGGTGTCGACACTTTTTCCTCAGGTGTCGATACTTTTTCTTCATGTGTCGACACTTTCTGAGATTCGAAGGTTTTTTGCTCTCTATCTTCTATTCTGTGCAACAGAGATCGACCCTGAGGTCGTCCTCTAGCACAGGGGTTGACCTAGAGTGTTAGATGTGTGCCCGAAAAGCCAGATTGGCTGACACTTGTTAAATACTATCTATAGGCATTTTCATAATTTGATTTTAAAATAAATTAAAGAATTATTTATTCTATCATATTATATATAAAGTGTCTGTGATACATCCATTGAGTTAATAGGCATGATAACACATATTCTCAAGAGTTAAGAATTTAAGGCATGAGTTATCATAATTAACTCATAAATTGCTCCCGATCGTAGGATCATCACGAGGATAGTGATTGATCCAGAAGATCGGTATACGATCGCTTTCTTAGGATAGATGAGTCTTGAGTCTATGGTGTGAAGATATCGGAGCGAGAGTACAAGTACTCATTAAAGAATGAGGGTACTGAGCATGACCACCTCGAGCAGTCATAAGGGAGCCAACCTTCTCGTTGATAACTAGCTTGATGCTGCAGCATGTGTCTGGTTTTTTGACCTGAGATGTATCGATAGTTCACCTTGAGGGTATTATAGTTTGATTACACCATAACTCGATCTCCTAGCCATTTGGAATCTTGAGGTGTATGTTGGCTATAGCATGTTCATTGTAGGAATTGGATTGCACCAAGATGGGATCTATCAACCTCGGTAGAGGAGTAGTCCTATGATGATCATGAGATCGAGTCCTAAAAGTCATGGCCATGGTAGTGTGAAATAATAGAAAGAAGTTTCTATTATGATTTCACATCAGACTCGAATCGAATGATTCATTCATATGACACGTGTTGGGTTTGACGAGTTTACCTTAATCCTAATCCCATCGGAGCTCATGATAGAAGAACCCAATCACACAGGTAGCTACACCAAGAGATTCAGTATTTGATTTTAATGGGTTGCCACCATATACTGCTAGGTGTAATTGGTGGATTTTGGGACTAATTAAAATTATCTTGATGATCGACGATTCTAATTGGATGAATCGAAAGAGTTCTGATCTATCGAAAGATATTTTGATGATATCGATGATAGAGATCATGACTAAATCTAACTAGATCACACAAATACGGATTTGGATCTGGATGTCATCAATTGAACTAACTCAGTTCGATTGATTTGGATTAGATCCAATTAGGTTTAAGAAAATCATGCTAGCACACGATTGAGCCTAACATTCTTCTTCTGTAGTCTTTCTAGATCATCTCGACTAAGCCAAATTGTATTTGGCTCATCCAGAAGCCTTGTATGGCTCTATCCTAGTTTGACTAGAACTTGTCCAGATTAGAAAAGTCTTATCCTAACTTGATCTAGGCTTGTCTTAATCCATCGAATGAAAATAGGACAAGACCTGCTAATTTCTGGAACTATTTAGATAAGGTTTATCCGAGAACTCTGTAGGAATTTGTTTTGATCTGACTAGACCTTGTCCTGGCCTGATCAAGACTTGTCCAAAATCTCATAAGATGGGAATAAGACAAGGATTGTCTTTGCTAGATTAGGACTTATCCTAAAATCATGAGATAAAATTTGGACAAGCCTCTCCCAAAAATTCTAGATGAATTTTTTTTGATCTAACTAGACCGAGTCTTGACCTAATCAAGACTTATTCTAACTTGGTTAGGACTTGACCTAATTCCATTGGATGGGATTTGAAAAATGTTTGTCCAAAATTCCATGAGATGGGAACAGGACAAGGGTCAAATATTGACCCAATATGCAGGAAAGAAGAGATATGGCGTGCGCTCCCTAGAATTTATCTAAGGGTGCACGTCCATATGAAATTTATGTGAGGAATAAGGGTCGCACTCCCTCCTTAGCCGTGTGCCCCATATGGATATGTATGGAGGTGTCCCATTCAAATCAAGTTTGAATGGGTCAAAAGTTTGAATAGTTCAAACTCTTGGGAGATAAGAGTTGTGTGCCAACTTAATCTTATCCCAAATTGTTCCATGCCATATCCCTTTATTTTTGTGCCACAAAAATCTAAAAAAAAGGGTGTGGGGCATAGAGATCGTGGGAGAGTCCTTCTACTTGTTGGCTCTGACCTATTCAAGGTTACATGCGAAGGAACTCTTGGTTTGGTCTATAAATAGGGATTTGCACAAGCTATTGTGCATAGAAAATTTTCTACGATGAAACCCTACCAAAATCACCATCTCCATGCCTCCCTCATCTAATCCTCTCCCTCTTCTTCATGCCCAAGAGTTGGGCAAAACCTACTAGTAAAGATCAAGTCCCATTAGCATGAAGATCAGTGAGAGATGATGGTGTTCGTGAGACGAATATGCAACCTTTGGAGTTCATTTTGAAGGCTCTATGGGAAGACATCAGATCTGATCTTTTGAGATCCAATCTAGAAGGAGGAGACTCCTAGATCTGACCCAAGTGGATACCAGTAGAGGTTGGGCACGTGCATGACTCAATCAGAACTTCGGATCAGTTGTCAGATCATCACAATGGATAAACAGTTTATCCGATCAGGTGATAACTATTATCACTATTTTTATTTTTATTTTACTTCTAAATTTTAGATTAATCTAATCAGATCTAAGAACTCTCTGATCTGATTGAATCATAAAAAAACTTTTAAAATTATTTTGCTGCAAATTTGATTCGATTAGATGCATCCTACGATAGAAAAAATCTGATTTTTCCTTCAACTAGTATCAGAGCCAGGTTGCTGCTTCCAGATCTATCTTTAGATTGATCTAAATTTTTTTTTTTATGATATGATTATTTGATTTTTAGATATTACATAGGATGTAATCAGATCTGAAATCAAAAATTACATATTATATATTATATATATATATATATATATATATATATATATATATATATATATATATATATATATATATATATATATATATATATATATATATATATGTTTGACATAAACAATGCATGTTCTAGTCTAGATTTGTTGTTCTATATCATGATAGTTTTCAAATATATTTTAGATTAGATCTGATTTATATTTTTATGATTTGATTATTTAAGTTTTAGATATTATATTAGATGTAATCAGATCTGAAACATAAGGTCTAATTTAAAATTTTGATATATGTGATATAGGCAGCGTAAGTCTAGACTAGATCTCTAGTTTAATCTCATAATCTAGATAAAAAAAATTAATAAAATATTCATTTAATTTTTTGAAGATTATGTGATTAGATTAGTTAAATTTTAGATATTATATGTGATATAATTAGATTTGAAAGTATGAGATGCTTTTAAAAATTTCATATGTATGCATATGCAATGCTTGTCTAGACTAGTTTTAAGATTTATGCCATGAGTAGTCTAGATTAAAAAAAATTTTTGATGAGATCATTTAAAATTTTATTTTTAGATATTACATCAGATGTAATCAGATCTGAAACATAAATTTAAATGTTAAATTTGATACATGAGATGTGTTGGTATGGAATCTAGTCAATGCTGGAACAGGCTAGTTGGAGCTGGAGAAGCCGAGGTTGCCGTCGGAACTTGCAAAAGAAATCCAAACTAGAGGAGGGGTGGCCCTGACAAGACCCTTCGATGGTCAAGTCAGCTCTTCTAGCCAATAGAAATAGAATGCTCAGCAAAGAAAGTAGTAGAGTTTTGAGAAGGAGAATGAGAGCTTGGAGAAAATGTATATGGAGGATCCCTTTTATAGACGAAGCCTATAATAAATTGATAGTGACGGCCGTAACCGCCTGGTAGTGGATTGTTCGGAGCCATGTGAAGTTTGTTATGGAGAGTAGTGTCTGTTGTCATGATACATCTATTATCATGACATGCAGGTGGTTGAGATTTAATTATTGAAGTTTGGAGGAGGTAGGCGCTGGTGGCGAAGAGCTTCAAGCTTCATTAATTCCAAAGGAGTTTGGACTCCTTCAGGGTCACCTGTGTGCAAGTGGGTTCATGCTATGTAGATTGCTAGATCCACGTAGGTATGAAGGCCCTCCCAGGCGACTACATGGAGTTCGGTTGGAGGAAATTCGAAAGTCCATTGGAGAAATCCTGAAGAAAGTCCGCTAGAGGAACCAGAAAGAAGGTCTGCTAGAAGGATCTGCATTTAGATCCGTTGGAGGAGAAATCCAAAGGTGAATTTGTCTGATGGAGGAATCCGACTAATGGAGAAGTTCGAAAGAAGGTCGGTTGATGAAAAAGTTCGGAAGGAGTTTGACTAATGGAGAGGTTCGAAAGAAGTTCGGTTGATGGAGAGGTCCGAAAGAAGTTCGACTGATGGAGAAGTCTGAAAGGAGTTCGACTGATGGAGAAGTCTGAGAGGAATCCGACTGATGGAGAAGTCTAAAAGGAGTTCAACTGATATAGAATCTAGAAGGAGAAATCCATGATTGAAGCTCTTCTATGATTACAAATTATATTTGGTTGAGCATCAAACTGAACTTCGGTGGGAGCGAGGTTCACCCCCAACAAGATGTATGCAAAATATTTATACATTAGATCTTAAATCATGTAACAGTTATATGCTTTAGATCTAATAGTTTTGTAGTATAGTTCATATTTCTGATTAAGGCATTCTCCTTGGCTATCTAGTCATAAGAGTAAGAAGAGTTTAAAGATCATCTCTTCCTATTTGATGGGGTGCTCTTATGGCGTGTAGGGGTGCTGCACATTTGTCCTTAATCAAAAATTAAAAACTTACTTTTCTATAAAATTCTAGATCCTAAAATCTTAGGATTTTTATGCATATTTTATTATTGAACCCTTGGACTTAATTAAGAATTAAGTTTATAAAATTAATTAGGTCTAAAATTATGAATTTTTAGATCTAAGACACCTTCATAAATCATGGGTTCGGGTGTGGGTAGCTCAATTAGGTCTAGCGGTTGATCAAACCGAATCAAGAGTTGGTTAGATGGGATCAAGAGTGCTTAGATTTGACCAGCCTAATAGGATTAAGTCTGGGTCAAGGTTGACTTACAGTCACATGTGGTCGATCAAGTTAAAACCTAATTTGGCTCCATGATTCAAGCCTGGATTATAAGCTAACCTAATCAGTTCTGGTCAGACAAGTCGATGTCTAATGTAAGTATGAAAAATACGATCAGTGGTTTTTAATTGGAAGTTACTCGACCTGAATGCATTCACGATGAGTTAATAGCATATTCCTCCTACTGATCTCACTTACCTGGCTGATTGAGTCGATTTAGTTCTAGTTTGAGGTGGCTAACGATTTAAGCTAACCCATGCCACTAGGTTAGTCATAAATGTTATGACTAGTTGAGTCTAAGAGATCAAATTAAATCTTTCTAAGAAAATATTAAGTCCTAGGTCTTCCATCATTATAGATATGCAGGCCCTTTTCGGGGTTGATTGTTCTCGACTGGATACAGTGGTTTAGTTGCATTGGAAAGATGCAACCATGTCTATTAGTTATTGGATGCTATAGGTTGGAGGATGGGTTGAACTCAATATTTTGAATATGGTGAGGGATCTAATCGAGAATCCAATTTATGCAAATGATGGGTTTGATTTAACTAAGGAGTGGAGCAATATTCTAGGCATGATGAACTTCATGAATTAGAGATCAGGTTTGGGTGCACCATGTTTAAAGAAACATTGGACAAGAGTTGTCCACTCATTGGTTAATCTATCACCAATAACTATTAGGTGAGGTGGTGAGCTAGTCGGTGGGACCGCACCACCCACTAGAAATCAATGATTGTGGAGATTTTTGCATCTCTACTAAGGGGGTGTAGGGATCCGAGAAAATAGTGGAAGCCTAATTTGTTTAAAAATGAAGTCCCTAAATAAATTGGTTAAGTCAAATTACAAGTCTAACTAGAAATTTTGATTCTCTATAGAAAAATATCTGCATCAAAACTCCTAGCCCGAATCCTAGATACCCACAAGTTGACCAAACCAATTTACAAGGATTGGCTAAAGAACTTCAAAAATGTTTTGGGTTTGAAAAAAGTTGACCTATGTATTGGACCAGGACCTCCCCTTTATCAGCCCATCCGACTGCTAATCAGAGAATGTCTCATGAGAAGTGGTCTGATGATCATAACAAAGTAAGATGCCCAATGTTGGGCTCAATATCAGATGAATTGTAGCACCAACATGAAGATATTAGGACTACTCGCCAAACATTGGCACACCTACAATAGTTGTTTGGTAATCAGAGTCGCGCAGCACATTATCAAGTCTCGAAGAGACTTTTTAAGGTGCAAATGCATGATGGGCGGTTGGTCCAAGATTATTACTTGGTAATGATCAAGGACCTAAAGAGCTTGAGAAGCTTAGAGTCTTGATGGACAAGAAACTGCATATTAATATGATCCTGCAGTCCTTGATTGATTCGTATGGGCAATTCATTATGAACTTTCATATGAATAAGCTCCAGTGCACCTTGGCCGGTTAATAAATATGCTGGTTACTACTGAGCAAACTTTGAAGGGTTCAAAAGGCTCAGTTCTAGCTATGGAGTAGATTTCTTCCAAGAGAAAGTCTTTTGGAAAGAAGAAGTCTGCGAAGAAGCAGAAAATATAAGAAAAAAATAAGGGCGCACTGAAGAAGAAGGCCACAGAAAAGAAAAAATATTTCCATTACAACTCTGATGGCCATTGGAAGCGGGATTGCCTTATGTATCTAGCCAGCCTGAAGAATAAGTAGAAAGAAGGACCTTCTGAAGGAATGCTCATCATTGAGTCTGTCGAGCAAAACATGAATGCCATAAGATCAAAATGATCTAGAGATGGTATTAATGAAAGGTATCTATGGCACCTTTAGGCTAGATCATATAGCTAAAGATAGGATTAACAAATTGAAGAAATCCAGACTAATGGATCCATTGACTTTTGAGTCATATCCAATTTATGAATTATGCCTTCAAGGCAAAATGATCAAGCTTCCTTTTGTGGGACATGGGAAAGGGCCACAGACCTACTTGCCCTGGTATATATAGATGTGTATGGTCCATTCGATGTGCCGGCCATAGGCAATTATGACAACTTTATTATCTCTATTGATAATCTATCTCAGAATGGGTATGTGTACTTAATACGACATAAGTCTGAAGTTATTGAAAAGTTCAAGAAATTCAGACATGAAGTAGAAAAGCAAACTGAAAAGCCTATTAAGGTTCTTCGAATCAGATCGAGGAGGTGAATACCTTAGTTAGAAATTTCTAGACTATCTTAAGGACAATGGTATAGTCTTATAATGGACTTCGCCTGAAATGCCTCAACTTAACGGGGTTTCAAAATGGAGAAATTAGATCCTATTAGATATGGTCTGATCTATGATGAGCTTCACAGATCTTCTTGAGTTTCTTTAGAGACATAGTTTAATAGGATTCCATCTAAAATCGTTTCCTACCACTGCATATGAGATATGGCATGGTAAGAAGTCAAGTCTAAGTCATCTCAGAATTGGGGTTGTCCAGTGGCAGACAAGTTAGAGTCTAGGTTTCTTAGAGCTCGATTTATTAGATATCCTAAAGAGTTATTAGGATATTACTTCTATCTTTCGAAAGACCATAATGTGATTGTGGGTTGACACACCATTTTTCTTGAAAAATAGTTTATTCAAGATGGTGACATCGAAAGATAGATTAGGCTTGAAGGAGAAAGTCTCCAAAGAGCAAAGAGCCAAGAAACCTAAGGAACCCAATTAGTCTGAGCCGATCCATAATTCACTACCTCATCCATCTCGTAGGTCAAATAGGATTTTCCATCCTCCTAAAGATACTTAGGTACTATTTCAGAGGATGTAAAAAAAATATTCCTCATGAAAAATGGGTTCATGGTGATGATCCCAGAATCTATGACAAGGTGATATTAGATATCAACTCCGAGAATTAGTAAGAGGCAATGAAGTCAAAGATTGACTTGATGCATTCGAACTAAATCTGGATCTTGGTAGATCTCCCTAAAGGGTATAAATGGATCTTCAAGAGAAAGATATGTGCAGATGGGAATGTAGAGACATTCAAGGCTAGGCTAGTGGAGAAAGAATATCAGATTACCTTCTCATCAGTGACCATCCATCCGTACATTGCTTGCCATTGCAGTATATTTTAATTATGAAATATGGTAGATGGATGTGATAACGGAGTTCATAATTGAATATCTTGAGGAAGATATTTAGGGAACAACCATTTTGTTTTCACATCCAGCGATGGTGATCACAAAGGTCTGCAAGTTGCAAAGGTCCATCTATGGACTCAAGCAAGCATCTCGAAGTTAGAATACTTTGTGTAATCAAATCATTTGGTATCATCAAGAATGAGAAATCAAGTATGTTCAAGTAGGTCAGTGGGAGCGTTGTTATCTTCTTCATATTATATGTGGATGACATCCTCCTGATTGGGAATGATATTCCTATGCTGACATAGTCAAAGGATGGTTATCTAAGAAATTTTCTCTGAAAGACCTAGGTACGGCATCCTTCATTTTAGGTTTATAGAGATAGACTAAAGAGGATGCTGAGTTTTTCACATAGAGGAGGTGCTAAAGAGGTTCAGCATGGTGAACTCTAAGTTCAGGGGTATGCAAACTCAGACTTTATTCTAACATAGATGATCAAAAGTCAACATCTGAATGTTTGTTCCTGTGCAATGGTGGTACTATAAGTTGGAAGAGTTCCAAGAAGATGGTTCCACCTCATCTGTAATTACCTCGAGAAGGAACACATCGAGGATAAGAGAGTCGACTCCATAGACCATGCGATTGATCCAATAACGAAGCCTTTAGGCCCATAGAAGATCCAAACCAATCTTGAAGAAGATGGGACTTAGAAAAGTCTTGTCCTAACCTAATCTAGGCTTGTCCTAATCCATCGAATGGAAATAGGACAAGACCTACTAATTTCTGGAACTATTTAGGACAAGGTTTATTCGAAAACTCTATAGGGATTTATCTTGATCTGACTAGACCTTGTTCTGGCCCGATCAAGGCCTGTCCTAAATTTCATAAGATGGGAACACGATAAGGATTGTCTTCGCTAGATTAGAGCTTGTCTTAAAATCATGAGATGAAATTTGGACAAGCCTCTCATGGAAATTCTAGATGGATTTTTCTTGATCTGACTGGATTGAGTCCTAGCCTGATCAAGGCTTGTTCTAATTTGGTTAAGACTTGACCCAATTCCATTGGATGGGACTTGAAAAATATTTTTCCAAAATCTCCATGAGATGGGAATAGGACAAGGGTCAAATGTTGAATCCAGTATGCAGGAAAGAAGAGATATGGCATGCGCCCCCTAGAATTTATCTAAGGGTGCACATCCATATGGGATTTATGTGAGGAATAAGGGGCACACTCCCCCTTTGGCCGTGCACCCTATATGGATATGTATGGAGGTGTCCCATTCAAATCAAGTTTGAATGGGTCAAAAGTTTGAATAGTTTAAACTCTTGGGAGATAAGAGTTGTGCGCCAACTTAATCTTATCCCAAATTATTCCATGCCATATCCCTTTATTTTTGTGCAACAAAAATTTGATAAAAGGGGTGTGGGGCATGGAGATCATGGGAGAGTCCTTCTGCTTGTTGGCTTTGACTTGTTCAAAGTCACATGCGAAGGGACTCTTGGTTTGGTCTATAAATAGGACCCTGCATAAGCTATTATGTATAGAAAATTCTCTATGGTGAAGCCTGGCCAAAATCACCATCTCCATGCCTCCTTCATCTGATCCTCTCCCTCTTCTCCATGCCCAAGAGTTGGGCAAAACCTACGAGTAAAGATCAAGTCCCATTGGTGTGAAGATTAGCGTGATACGATGGTGTTTGTGAGACGAACGCGTAGCCTTTGGAGTTCATTTTGAAGGCTCTACGGGAAGACATCAAATCTAATCTTTGGAGATCATATCCAAAATGAAGAGACTTTTGGATCTGATCTGAGTGGATACCAGTAGAGGCCGGGCACGTGCATGGCTCAATCAGAATCTTGGATCAGTCGTCAGATCATCACAATGGATAAACGGTTTACCCGATCAGATGATAACTGTTATCATTATTTTTATTTTTATTTTATTTTTAAATTTTAGATCAATCTAATCAAAATTTGAAAACTCTCAAATTTGATTAGATCATAAAAAAAATTTTAAAAGTATTTCACTGCAAATCTGATTCGATTAGATGCATCATGCGATAGGAAAAGTCCAATTTTTTCTTCATAGAAGGTCGTCCCCTCTACGTGCTAGTCCGTGCTAGTGCATGTCAAAAGTCTGGGATTGACACCTTTGCTCCTGGGGTCGACACCTGGACTTCCTGAACTTTAAAATCTTAAACTTTTTGCCTCGTTTCAAGATAAGGGTCGACACCTTTAGCCTTGGGGTTGACATCTTCAAGTTAGAAACTCAAAATTTTTTTTATGAAGCCCTTGACTTGGTGATTTTGTGTAGATCTTTTCTTGAATTAATTCTATAATTTAAATAACTGGAAAGACCTATATTCACTCATAAAATATATGGTTAAATACTCAAATACTTAAGATTTAGCAATCATCAAAATCAATCATAGGATCAACAATCTCCTCCTTTTTGATGATGGCAAGACTTTGAGTATATACATAGAAATAAAATTTGATGTGTTTCAATAAACTGGTTAGTATAAATCATGAAGTGATAATATACATAAATATAAATGCACACTTCATGAAAGCTTCAATTAATATTTTACATAATTTATATACTCATATCAAAATAATATTTCAATTCAAAATAATGAGTGTTAAGGTTCCAAGCATGAAATTCATTGAGTTTCTTAAGTATTAATTCTTTAAGCATATACTCAATATACCTCTCCCCCTTTTTAACAACATCAAAAAGCTCATGAGAAAGAATAGGAAAAAAATCATCAAAATCAACATCAAGAGAATAAATTGAGAGATGTATCAAATTCATCAAGTCAAATCAAGAAAATCATCTCTTCTTTTGAATGAATATTTTTTTTTCAAAAATTAGCTTGAATTCAAATATTATAGACTCTCCCCCTTTTTAAATGAATATGATCTTTTAATCTAATTTTCAGATATGCACTTTTAAGCTTTAAGGAGAATAGAGCTTTTTAAAGGATTTAATTATGAAATCAAGCGTAGTATATGCTTTAATATTCAATCTTTCCTTTTCTTAAAAAATTTCAATCAATTAAGTTCAAAAAAGATATGTATCGAGAATGTATCAAGCAAAGTAAAATAAATAAAATCAAAGCAAAATATAGTCATATTTTCAAATTTATTGCTTTGAATAAAAATTACTTCAATACCAATTATTCATAAGAATTTTGCAATGTACATTAGAAATTTAGGATCAAATTTAAATTTTCAAATGAGTTTCAAAATTTAGTTTAGAAAATTTATTTTTTGGAGTAAGAATATATTTTTAAATTTAATTTAACTCTAATCATTTGTCAAAAATGATCATGCAAATCAAGTTTAAAGTTTGGCACATGAAAAGTTCAGTATTATATTTATCAATGAGCTTCAAAATTATAAGAATGTATCAAAATCAATTTATTTAGAGTAAGAATATGTCTCAAACTTTTTTCACTCCAAATAATTTTTAAAAATGATTTGACAATCAAATCAAAAGCATATAGATCAAATGAATCATCATATTCAGGCTCAAAAGTATAATGAAATCAATGTTCATTTACCTTAATATAAGCTAATTAGAATTTTCAATTAAAGCTAGATAATATCACTCCCCTTATTTTTTATAATTAATGCTGGATAAATTTACTTTTAATTTTTTTTCTTTCTTTTTCTTAAGCATAATTAATTGATACTATATTAATCTTAATTAATATAATTTTGACTTTTAAGTTTAGATTTTCAAATTTGATTGATACCAAGTTAGTAATCATTTTATCTTTGGTATTTTTTCTTCCTTACTTTTGTAAACAAAGCTATTTTAAAATTAAATAAAATTTTAAGAAAACAAGCATCAATTGAGTGAATTAAGTATTAAATTATGCATTCAATTCAATTAAATATAGCATTCACTCATGTAGAAACTAATTTTTAAAAAAAATTATTTTTTATTTACTTCAAAAGATGTTTACAGTGATAACAATCCATTAAAATCCAAGAGTATGCTATGTAGATGTACTTCTTAATTTTATTTAATAAAAATTTTAGGCTTCAAAAATTTGAATAATATAATCTTGAAAATACTTTTCTTCACTTTGATATTAAAGTAAATCATTGAAACATGTATCACAAGAATTTATCTCAAATGTTATAATAGCAAGGATATAACCATAAAAATTCATATTTGAAATAAAGCAACTATTCTTTTGCTAAAAGATAAAACAATAAAATATAAGACATATTATAAGTTGTCTAATCCCAAATGAATAAAACTAAAATTCTCTTTAAAAATTTGGCTTTAAAAGTAAATGACAACTTTCTTAAAATATTTTGCATGATATCAACTTCAAAAGATTTAAGAAGAGCATTTTTCAAATTCATTTTTGGATATATCATTCAAAGCAAATCATAAAGAGATTTATTTAATTCTTCAAAAAATATATCTTTCTCTTCTTAAGTAGTATTAATCAATTTAAAGCATAAATGTATCAATCTTATAATTTATCTCAAGATATAATATCAAAAATATATTCATGCAGATCAGATTATATGCAAGGATATTTTTTTTTTGTTAAAGATAAAGCAATAGAATACAAGATGATAATGATCTATTTGATATCAATCGTTAAAATTTTTGATCGAAAAAGATGAATCAATTTAAATTTAGATCAAATTATCTTGATAAGTTAATTTGAATTGATATCAATAAATCATGCAAAATAAATCATAGAAAGATATTCTGTTTAAACTTAAATCTTTCTTTTCTTAAGAAATATCATTTAATTAAGTTCAAAAAGATATAAAATTCTTGATTTTATCTCAAATGACATTATATAAGCTATGCAAAATTAGATTTGAGATAAAACATATTTTTCTTTTTCCAAAAAATATAATAAAATTTAGGACAAGAATGATACCATATAATCTTTTTTTTATTTTTTTATAGCTTTAAAAATAAAATCAAATAACAACTTCTCCAAAGATTTTTCTTAATACCACTTAAAGATTAAGAAAAAATTAATTTTTAGATTCATTGCTTGAAAATAATAAAAAAATATGAAAATATATTTTAAATTCAATTTGATACCAAGTGTGAAAGACATTCTTCAAGTTGGGGGATAAAATTAATTGAAGTTAAAATAAAAGGGATCTAGATATTAGCTCTATGTTTTGATCTAACTATGGAATTTCAAATCCTTAAGGATAAACTTAAAATGCAATGCAACTTAATACATCAAGCATTTTGTGTGGGAATGTCAAACTTAGTTTTACTTGTATGTTTAGCAATTCAAAAATATTCATATCCAATTAAGCATCTTTTAATTTAAGTTTATCAATTGCAAAATTGATATGGGAAAGCTAGTATATCATGTTGAATTTCAACATAATTTCAATTCATATCATAACATGATACTTAGAGAAGAGCATATTTAACTTTTAAAATCTAAATATTCATCTCATTTCAAACATCAAAATCAATCACACTAAAATTATTTCAAGCAAATGAGCAATAGAATCAACCAATCAAACAGGCATTGATGGTATGATATAAGGAAAGTTTAGATTATACCAAGCATCATCATCCATCTTCTTTTATTTTCAAAGCATCCATCCATAAAAATTTGCTTCTTTCACTTCATTAGATGCCTGGAGTACCTGCAAAAATTACTTTCTAGTTTTTGGTACCCAAGCCATCTTAGGTCTATTGAGGTTAGAGCACATGGTTCCTTTTGGAACCCAAATCTATTAAATTAAAGTGTGGCCAATTCTCTTAGTGTTATATTTTGAAATTTTGTGGCCTACTTTATTACATTTGAAACATATAATTGAATAATTTTTAGATGAAGCTTTGCTAAACATGTTCTTCATAAATTTCTATTTTCTTAAAGGATTATATCCAATTCTAGCTTTATTGAAAATAGCCTTTTGATTGTTCAATATAGTTTGAAGCTTTTGAGATCCATAAGTAAACTTTTCTACCATGGACTTCAAATTTTCAATCTCTTTTGTTAATTTTACATTTTCTTCTAGAAGAGATTTTTTTTCTTTTAGCAATTTTTTTTTCTTCAACTAAAGATTTTTTAGATTTAAGAAATGCATCTTTTTCTTTAACTAAAGCATTCTTTTCTTTCAAAATATCTTCTTTTTCAATCAATAGTTTACTCTTTTCATCAACTAAAAGAAGATTTGATTTTCTTAATTCTTTATTTTTCAAACCTATCATTTTATATTCATTCATAAGATCATTGAAGGCTTAAAATAACTCATCAAAAGTAAAATCGAAAGAATTTTCAAGATTTACCTCATCATCATTAGTCATGAGGCAAGGATTTGTAATTCTTTCTTCCTCTTTCTTATTTCTCTTTTCTTTACTTTGTTCCTCCTTAATCAATGCTTTCTTTTTCTTTTGTTTCTTCTTCTTTTTTTTCTTTTCATTCTCATGAGCCATGAGGCATATGCTGAGGTAAGCTTGATTATCCTCTTGGAAGCTTGGTTCTTCTTTTCGATCGACTCTCTTAAAAGTCATTTTTAATTTCTCCCAAACTTATTTTGCTAAAATACAAGAAGAAATTAGATTGAACTCATTTATATCTAATGAACAATAAAGTATATTTAAGGCCTTAGCATTTAATTATATTATTTCTTTGTCATGCTCTTTTAATACTTTAGGGGTGTGTGAGCCATTAACTATGATCCTTCATAAGTTATAATCGTATGCTCATATGAAGAAACGCATGCATGCTTTCTAATAATTATAATTTGATTCATTAAGCATTGGGGGTCTATCAATAGAATAGCCTTCACTAAATAAAGAATCCATTTAGGTCGCCTAGATCTTTAGCTCTTGATGGTTAGGTCAACAACTAATAACAGAGCATCTACTCTGATACCACTTGTTGTCCAGGTATGGCTACCTAAGAGGAGGGATGAATTAGATTTTTAAAAATTTTGGCTAATTTATACTCTAATGTAAATATGTGCTTCTAATTAAAAGAAACTTAAATGCTTATGGTGAATGAGCAATGTGTAGCAGCAGAATTAAAAGCAACTAACTAATGCAAATATGTAAAGCAAATAAGAAAAGCAAGAAAAGCAAAATCATAAAATAAACACATAAAGATTTTATAGTGGTTCGGTGCAATCCCGCACCTACGTCCACTTCCCAAGCTATCCCTTTGAAAATTTAATTATAATTCTTCAACAAGAATTATAGTCCAATTATTTTTCGAGCTCATAATTAAATCTAGTTGATTTTTTCTAGCTCATCAACCAAAATTATATACGATTATTTTTTAGACTCACAATCAATCCAGTTGAATTTTTTCTAGATCACCAACCAAAATCTTATAAATGATTATTTTTTTCTAGGCTAATAATCAATCCTGATTGATTTTCTAGGCTTACCAATCAAAATCTATATACCATCCAATTATCCGATTTATACTAGCCTATACCCCAAGTTTCTTCCTCCAAAGAAATTTGTAAAGAAAATAAAAATATAAATAATAAAATTTCAGCTCAAGACTTAGAACAAAAAGAAACTCTTTTTGATATGAAAAGAAGAGGCTGAATGAATGCTCTATGGTAGCTTCTCTTCTCCTCAAATGGTGCTGAGAGATTGCTTGAAGTGTTATGAAAGATGACTCTTGAATGCCCTCTGAATGTGAAGCTTAAATCACTCTTTTTTCTCTTATTTTTGGATATTCAATGTAACTTCCTTTTCTTAAATGATTTTCTTTTTTCGATTCTTAATCTCTTTATCCAAAATATTTTGCTTACTATTTTTATACTTGGAAGTGACTATTGAGTGAGTTTTGCCCATTGGGAAGCTTGGACTAGCCATTGGAGTGAAGAATGGCCCATTGGAGAAGTGCAGAAAATTAGCCGTTATGCTCTGTCCCATGCTTAAGATCGACATTTTTCTTTCAGGTGTCGACATTTTTTCTTAGGTATCAATATTTTTTTCTCAGGTGTCAGCATTTTTTCTTCAAGTGTCGATATTTTCTAAGATTCAAAGGTTTTCTGCTCTCTATCTTCTATTCTGTGCAATCGAAGTCGACCTTAGGATCGTCCTCTTATTGGAAATGTATTCCAAATCCAATCATCAGTCTGTTGATAGTTGGACTATATATTTATAATTATATATAAATTATAAATTAATAAAAGTTATTTTGGTATTTTTCATCATAAATTTTGTTGTCTCGTAATGAACTCCTATGTTGTGATGAAGTCCTGAGGACTATCTAGATTCAGTAAAGGAGGATTTGTCGTTTAATCCTTAAATAGTTTACGACCAAATGATACGTTGTTACTTAGGACAATAATGTTTATCAAGTATAGATTGTTGTGTGCCATATAGGTTGGTTGTCCTCATAACTAAGGAGTGTTGAGACACTGATATGGCATGCAAGTGAGATGTATGGGTACATCTGCACTGAACGTGATCAACTCTGAGACTTTTCTCCTATCAAGATTAGCTTCGATGGAATATGGATATAAATATTTCTCTGATCTGAGATCACCACGGTGACGTCCAAGCAACTCACTATATTTTGGTGCTGGATTATCTGAATTTCTAATTTAGTGATTGAAGGTTTCTGGGCACAGTCAAGTACTTATGGAGTCGATGCGTGTATCAAGATGGGATTGACCACTCCTGATTTCAGGAGCTGTATTCAATTATATTTTAATTTAGCAAAACTTTGGCTAGGGTAGTCTTAGTGAGGAGTCACGAGACTAATTGCTTTAAGATACGACATGGATGTATTTTCTTAGGATTGATAGTCTAACCCTAAGTCATCTATTACACAGAGATCATAGAGATGAATTATACGGTAACCATATTCACGTAGGTTCTGAATATTACGATTGCGATTATTCGACCTATTTGGATGTTGGATACCATTGCTAGATGGTCACTTCGATTAATATAGAAATTGATTTCTATGCTACCGACTTAGGTTCGGACCTATAGAGTTACACACACTAGAGGTTCCTACCTGATCTGATGGCTGGTGAAGAGTCCCACTCAACTAGGACTCTATGGTTAAGAGTCCCACTGGATTGGAACTCTTTAATTGGGAGTCCTACTGGGTTAGGACATTGAGTCTTAATGTCTGAGAGTCTGTGGTCAAGAGTCCTACTAGACTGAAACTCTTCGATCAAGAGTTTCATAGCTCTGAAACTCTGAGTCCTACATGTTTGGGACTCTATGATTGAGAGTTGGAACTCCACAATCATGAGTTTCCACTTATTTTGGACTTTGGGATCAAGAATCCTACTGGTTTGGGACTCTTCGATCAAGAGTTTCATTTTGATGGAACTCTGTTGTCCAAACATTCACTGGATTTGAACTTTGATTTTATGAAAGGTATTATTAGTGATTTGATCACTAATTAACTCAATTTAATTGAGTAATTATTTTTGGTCTAAGTCCAATTGAATTGATTTAAGTTGGGTCTAACCCGATTAGGTCATTGGTTGACCTAATCGTTGAGGATTAAATGACAATCAACTAATCTATTTTATTAAACGACAATCACACCATCGTCATCCACACGACCATAAGTTATAATCTCTGATTTGATCAGAGATTGGAACTTGATCAATTCCTAATTTTATTAGAATTTAATTAAGATTAATTAAGCCTAAATGTGTTGGATTTAAATTAGTCTAATTGGGCCTAACCTATTTTGAATTGGTTGGTTCAATTGGTTCAAGTTTGAATTTTAAAGACTAGTTTGACTAGTCTTCTTTGCATGCGCCATTTGATCCACGCCTACTTAAAAATTTAAGCTAAATCCCTCATGAATTATTTCCCACACATAAAAGAGCTTTTGACCAGGTCTTCCACATTCCAAATGGATAAGGTTTGGTTGTTATTTGTTTTGATTTGAATGAGATTCAAATTTGGATAAAAAACAACCTCTACCTTATCCATGCGCCACCCTTCTCTTGTGCGACACTTCTGCTACACAAGAAAAGGTTTCTTGTGATTTCTTTCCATGCAAATGAGGTTGTTGCCCATCCTTTCTCATGTCCCTAAGTGGATGGGATTAGGTGGTTTGAAGGTTGAATTCAAAATGAGTTTGAATTTGGCCTAACAACCAATCCGATCTTTCTCTCCACGTGGTGTCTACTCTCTTTGGCACAAAATAAATAGGAAGAATTTTTGGGATGTGACAGAATAGATCTTAGATTAGAGAGGACTTCTTGTGAGCCTCCTGGTGTGTGAGAAAAAGTTTTAAAAAATTCCCATGAGGTGAAAAACTAGAGAAAGGCTAGTGCAAGGTTTCAAGGTGCATTTGATCTAGTGTTTTGACCTATGAGTTGGGAATCCATTTCGTGAGCTAAGAGTGTCGAAAGCCCATAAAACTTTGTGGAGAAACCTCCTCTACCTCTCTACTACTTCTACCAGTGACCCAGAGCATCCGTGAAGCCTGTAGATAAGAATCGAAGGTGTTCGATCAAAATAGCCCTTGAAAGACTCCGGTGTCGAGCTAGCACTCACGTGGGAGCCGATCAGGATCAGGAAGCCTCGTGTGGACGATCCATGAAGGCCAGACATTTGTATGGCTTGTATTGTAATCAGTGAAACTCTTTGATAATGATCAGATCATGACAATCAACTATCCACGAAAAGATATTGTGTTCTGAACACGTAGATGTAGTTAGTAAATAGTTCACTACATAGTTTTATTTTTAGATCTATTGATGTATGCATGCATATTACATGTAGGATTAAATAATCTGATATAATCAGTAGATAATTAATTAGATTAATTATTTTTTACTACTTCTTTACTATTTTTAAAAAATTTTGAAAATAGCTTAGCAAACCCTGCACTATTTTCTTCAATTGGTATCAGAAGTAGGTTCCTTAAACATGATATGCTTGCATATTTAGATTAATAATTTAGATTTAATCTAAATATTAATCTAATAATTTGAGTAATTAGATCTAAAAAGTTAAAATTCAGATCACATGGACTGTAGGTTGTCCTGGTACGTTGCTGATCTATATCGTTAATCATGAAATTACTAGATTTGATCTAATATTTTTATGATCAAGTTATATTAGATTTTAATCTAATTTGTGATGATGAATGCATAATTAGATAAAATTTGATTCATGATTTCATGATTATGTAGTGTACATAGTTTCAGATTAAACCCTACAACTAGTATTGTTTATGAATTGAGATGATTTAATGAGTCGAACTCAATTACTGAATAATGCTAAGTTGTAAAGAAACTTTCAAAATTAAAAAATATTTTTGAAATACCGAACCCTAACTCTCAGCCCATAAACTTAATTAAAAATTAAGTATAATGATTTAGTGTCTAGAATTGTGAATTAAGACTCTAAGTCATTAATCATAAACTTGTGGGTTATTGGGTTAGCTGAATTAGGTCCATAAATTGGGTTAGACCTAAGGTTAGTTAAAAAATGGACTAATTTAGAGTAATTGATCAAATCTAATTAAATATTAATTTAGATTAGGTCAAGGACTCTATAGACTCAATTATAATAGTTGTAGTTGGTCAAGTC
>QRFJ01002390.1:51711-116223 GCA_006176705.1 Cocos nucifera
CATGCCTTTAACAAGGACCAAATAGACTTGATTCAAGGCTATGCAGTCGAATCCAAAATTACTAGGTTGGTCAAATTAAAACTAATGAACTGGATGGTGTCTAAGGTAAGTTTGGTAGTTTGACCAGTGGTTTTTAATTGGGAGCTACTCGCACTGATTCGATCTTTGACGAGTTAATGGCATATCCCTTCCACTGATCTTGCTTACCTGACCATCCTAGTGAGTTAGATTTTGATTAGATCACTTGGTGATTTGGGCTCACCTATGTCTATTAGGTAAATCAGTCTAACTGATTTAGGTGCTCCTATTACCAACTTAGATTAGATCCTTTTTCTGACTTGGTGAAGTTAGTGGGAGGATCGAAATTGGTTCGCTAAATTTTCTTAAATTGGTTAACTAAATCTTCTAAAATTATTAGGTCCTTAAAAATGAAATCGTTATATAGATAACTAAATCATAGCCTCCCATTAAGTTGAATGATAATGGATTCATTAGTATAATGATCATTGGAGGCCCAAAGGCCTAGTGATTATTGACTAATGAAATTATCATTCATAAAATGATAATTTGGTTAAGTCTTTTGATGGTAGTTAGGTTGGCTGACCAAAGTCGGACCTGATCATTTATTGGTTAGATAAGATCAAATGTGGTCATGTTAATGGTTGGACCTAACCGAACCTTTTCAGTAGAGGCCAAAGCCTACTGATTAGTTCTATGGGGCAAAATATCTCCTCTCTTATGATTTAATTGCTAATAAGGTGGTCCTAGGGTTTGGATTTGATTTGTATGATTTTATAATTTTGCTTTGAAATCTATGCTTCCGCCCTGAACACCAATCCTATCATTGGGCTCTTCTCCATTCCTAATGAAGCCAAATATTTTGATCATCTTATCAAAATGTATGTTCCAACTCTGAGATGCCTATTTTAATCTATAAATGGATCTCTGAAGCTTGCATATCTTGGACTCATCTATGAATGTGAATCTTTTAGGTTGTATCATACACACCTTCTTTTCTAGCTGTCCATTTAGAAAAGATGTCTTCACATCCATCTGCCAGATCTCATAGTCTGGATGGACAGCTATTGCAAGCATAATCCGAATAGATTTGAGCATTATCATAGGAGAAAATATCTCATCATAGTCAATACCATAATATTGATGATATACCTTAGCTACTAGATGAGCTTTACAGGTCTTCACCTTTCCATCTATGTCCCTTTTTCTTTTGAAGACCCACTTACATCCAATGGATTTAACCTTTTCAAGTGGGTCAATCAATATCCATACATTGTTGATCTTCATGGATTCTATTTTGGATTTCATGGCTTCAAGTCATTTCTCAGAATCGGATCTCCATATTGCATTTATGTAGATGATCGAATCCTCATTATTCTCATCGAGTTTGATAAGATCATCATTTCGAACTAAGAAATCATAGTATCTATATGACTGACATGGTACTCTATCGGATCACCTCAAGGGTGTAGGTACACTGGGCTCTAGATTTGATCTAAGTAAATCTGATTTAGGTTCAGTTAATTATGTTAGTTTTTCTACCTGTCAAACTTCTTCAAGTTCGACCTTAGCTACAATATTTTCTTCACCAAGAAACTTTTTTTCTAAAAAGATTGTCCTATTATCGATGAATATTTTTTGTTCTTCAGCATAGTAGAAATAGTAACCCCTAGTTTTCTTGAGGTACCCTATAAACATACACTTATCAGATCGAGGTCCAAGTTTATCTGTATGTAAATGCTTGACGTAAGTCAAACAATCCCAAACCCGAAGGTGAGAGAGTGTAGGCTGACGTCCAGTCCATATCTCACATGGAGTCTTTATAATAGATTTACTTGAAATATTATTTAATATAAAATAGACAGTCTCAAGAGCATAATACCAAAATGAAATGGATAGATCCTAGCAAACCCTATCATGGATTGAACCATATCCAACAATGTTCAATTTCTTCTTTCCAATACATCATTATACTATGGTGTCTCTTGAGGAGTCTACTATGAGAAAATCCCATTCTCACCTAGATATATCAAGAATTCATTAGATCGGTATTCACCTCCTCGATCTAATAAAAAAAAATTAATATTTTTTAGTCTATTTTTCTACTTTATCATGAAATTATTTGAATATTTTAAATAATTTAGACTTATGTTTTATAAGATAGACGTACCCATACCTAGATAGTATTAGATCTATGCCCTAGAAGCTAGATTGGCCAACACTTATAAATACTTTCTAAGAATATTTTTATTATTTTAACTTATAATTAATAAAAAAAATTATTTTTTCTATTATATTTGTGTATAAAGTGTCGGTGATACATCCATTAAGTTAATAAACATGATAACACATATTCTCAAGAGTTGAGAATTTAAAGCATATGTTATCATAATTAACTCATAAACCACTTTTGATCGTAGGATTATCATGAGGATGGTGATCGATCTAAAAGATCAATGTACGATCGCTTTCTTAAAATAGATATATCTTGAGTCTATGGTGTGGAGATACCAAAGTAAGAGTACAGATACTTGTTGAAAATAAGAACACTGAGCGTGACTATCTCGAGCAGTCATAAGGGAGTTTACCTTCTCGTAGATGACTAACTTGATGCTGCAGTCATGTAATTGATTTTTTGATCTGAGGTGCATCGATAGTTCACCTTGAAGTGTTATAGTTTGACTATACCATGACTCAGTCTCCTAAACATATAGAATTCTGAGGTGCATGTTGGTTATAGTATGTTCATTATAGGAATTAGATTGCACCAATATAGGATCTACTAATCTCAGTAGAGGAGTAGTCCTATGATGATCATGAGATCGAGTTTTAAAATCCATGGCCATGGCAGTATGAAATAATAGAAAGAAGTTTCTATTAAGATTTCATATCGAACTAGAATTGAATGTTTCATTCATATAATAGGTGTTGGGTCTGACGAGTTTATCTTGACCTAGATCCTGTCGAAGCTCATGATAGAAGAATCCAATCATATAGTTGGCTGTGCTGAGAGATTCACATTGGATTTTGATGGATTGCCATCACATACTGTTAGATGTCGTTGATGGATTTTGGAAATAATTAGAATTATCTTTATGACCGACGATTCTAATTAGGAGAATCAGAAGAGTTTTGGTTCATCAAAAGGTGCTTCGATGGTGTCAATGATGAAAATCGTAATATGTCTTATTACTATACTAAACTGAACCTAACTGGATTACACAAATAAGAGTTTGGGTCTGGATGTCATCAATTGGGCTAACCTGATCCGATTAATTTGATATAGATCCAATCAGGTTCAAGAAAATCATGCTAGCACATGATTAGACCTGACTTTCTTTTTCTATGGACTTTCTGGTTGATCTGGACTGAGCCAAACTAGATTTGGCTTATCTAAGAATCCTGTATAGACTTTTTTTGATCTGACTGAACCTTGTTCTAGTCAGATCAAGACTTATCCTAATGAGATCAGAGCTTATCTTGGTCTCTTGCCAAGGGCATCAGGACAAGGGCCACTTTGACCTAGTCTTTGCAAGAAAGAAGAGATGGGGCATGCGCCCCATGGAGATTTTCTAGGGGCGCATGCCCCCAAATGATTTACCTAAAGTGGGAGGGCAGGGCGCACGCCCCTCCTTGGCGTGTGCCCTTAGTGGATATACATGGGGACTTATCCATTGAAAGAGTTTGAATGGATCAAGAAAGTTTGAAAAGTTCAAACTCCTTGAAGAGAGAAGCCCTACACCAACTCCACCTTATCAAAATAAGGTGGTGCCTATTTTTCTCATATTTTGTGCAACAAAATGCTTGGGAATTCTGATATATGGCATGGGAAATAGGGAGGAGTCCTTCTACTTTAGCAAAGTGATTGCTTAAAGCCCTAGGACTCCAGGGTTGTGCATATGTCTATAAATAGATGTGCCACCCAAGGGTTTGATAATTCCAATTGACCATGTCCAGGCTCTGTTTCTCCCTCCATCTCCCATGCCACCTCTTCTTTCTTCTCTCTCTCTTCTCCATGCCCAAGGGGTTGGGAGAATCAGCCATCAAAAGTTGAAGTGCTGCTACTGCAAAGATCGAGTCAAGAAGATCCCGTTCCTATGACGAATATCCTGCTGCCAAAAATCAGATCGAAGGCACAATAGTGAAGTTCCTGATCTAATTTTTTGAGATCAGATCCAAAAGGAGAAGACCTCTAGATCTGATCTAAGTGGATGCTAGTAAAGGTCAGGCATGTGTGCGGCTAACGTCAGAACCTCGGACAACATCAGATCATTGCTGTGAGTGAATAGTTCATCCAAAATTAGGTGATATGTGATATCATTTTTGTATTTTTATTTAGATCTATCTAATCAGATCTGAGAACTCTTAAATCTAATTGGATCAATATCTTTAAAGGTTTAAAAATTTTAAAATTTTGCTACACAACCTAATCCGATCAGGTCGATCCTGCTGCACTAGTTTTTTCTTCAATTGGTATCAGAGCCAGATTTACAGTCCTAGATCTAGACTAGATTAGATCTAATTTTTTTTTATGATATGATCATATTAATTTTTGATATTATATAAGATATAATCAGATCTGATGCATGAGATGTATTTTTAAATTTTGATACATGAGATATATGCAAAGCATATGTAGATTAGATCTGTAGACATATATGTGATATATGTGCTAGATCTGATTATTTTGTAGAATAGTTTAATTTTTTAGTTGAAAAATTTTTCTTAGCCATCTGGTCATAAAAGTAAGAAGGGTTTAAAGGCCCTTGCTTTCCATTCGATGGGATGCTCTTATAGCATGTAAAAGTGCTGCGCATTTATCCTCAATCAAAAAAGCAAAACTTACTTTTCTATAAAATCCTAGATCCAAAAATCCTAGAATCTAAATGCATGCTTTGTTTTCTAAACCTTGTTAGACTTAATTAAAAATTAAGTTATAAAACTAATTAGCTCTAAAAATTGAGAATTTTTAGATCTAAGACACTTTCATAAAATATGAGCTCGGGTATGGGTAGCTTGATTAGGTCTAGCTTAAGTGGTTGATCAAATCAAATCAAGAGTTGGTTAGGTGGGATCAAGAGTGCTTAAATTGATCAGTCCATTAGATGTAAGTTTGGTCAAGGTCGACCACAGTCACATATATATGGTCAACCACTTCAAGACCTAATTTGGCTCAGTAGTTCGAGCTTAAATCGTAGGCTAACCCGATCAATTATGGTCAAACAAATTAGTGTCTAAGGTAAGTCTGACAAATCTGACCAGTAGTTTCTAATTAGGAGCTATTCAATTTAGATGCATCCATGATGAGTTAATGGCATATCCCTTCCACCGATCTTAGTTACCTGGCCGATTAGATCAACCCAGTTCTATATTGAGGTGGCTAACGATTCAAGCTAACACATGCCATTAGGTTAGTTATAATCGTTATGACTATTTAAGGATTAAAAAGATTTGAATTGAAATCTTTCTAAGAAAATATTAAGTCATTGGTCTTCCACCGTTGTAGTTATGTGGGCCCTTTTCGGGGCTGATTATTCTCGGCTAGATACAGTAGTTTAGTTGCATTGAAAAGATCCAACTATAGCTATTAGGCATAGGATGCTATGATTAGAGGATGGGTTGGGCTTAATATTTCAGATACGGTGAGGGTTTCAATCACAAATCTAGTTTGTGCAAATGGTGGATCTTACTTAACTAAGGAGTGGAGCAATATTCTGGGCATGATGAGCTTCATGAATTAGAGATGGAGTTGGGTGCACCATGTTTAGAGAAATATTGGACAAGAGTTATCCACACATCGACTAACTCATCACCAATAATAGTTAGGTGAGGTGGTGAGCCAATCGATGGGACCGCACCATCCACTAAAAGTCTTTTTTGGAACTAAAATGTTTGTTCATTTCATATAAGATGGTCAAATGGCATGAAGTACATCAATTGTCTAAACCTTGTGCTTGGCCCCAGCCTTTTTGGCGGACCATCCTCTTTTTGGCGGTGCCTCGATCATTGTTGAGATGCTCTCCAGCAATAGCCTCCATTATTGAACCCCAAGTTTTCAGTACATAGGTTGGGCCTCAATAACTTTATAGCCCATGTTTTTAGGGATGAGAAATGTTAGGATTAGCAGTGCTCTCAAGTCTTTAAAGGCCATGGGAAGAGTCAGAATGTTGGCTCCAAGAGACTAGGATAGGCATGATCCTAGGGCTAGGACCGGTTTGGTCCTAGGGTGGAGGTTCAGCCCTCCACAATCATGAGGTCTTAGTTTGTGGATCTCATGAGGGCTAATCAGAGTTTAGACCAGGTTTGGATCCATGAGATTGAGTGCATGATTAGACCATGGGTGTACATGGATTTGGATAAGTGCATTCGGATTGGGTTAGCCTAGAAAGTTTTTTATGGGTTGAGTTTTGGTCCATGTATTGATATATATATAAATGTATATTGTAAACCCTAAGTAATAAGAAGATTAATATAGCTATTTTCTCCCACATCTCTTTTTGGTCTTTCACATGCCAAGGTACCCTAGGGGTGCGCCTCCAAACTTGGAGGATGGAGGCACACCCCAACTCTTCCATCAGCCTTAACAATATCAAAGGATCCTGCACAATACTTGGTATCAGAGCCATCTTGATGAGGAGACATGAAGAACAAATCCAGCATAGGTGTAGGATTCAGCAGTACGAAGAATAAAAAAATTATTTTATGGGCTAGTAGGGCCCTCCTTTTTTCCTCCCAATTGGCTGCTGGCGATTGGCCATCGATCTCAAGCTTAAAGGTTGATTCCTATGAGTTGGCATCGATCTCGGTGATCTAGTGGCCAAGTGCAGCATGCGGAGGTGGATTCCACAAGTGGTTAGTGGTGGAGATCACGTGTAGGATGGTCGAGATTCGAAGGGGGCAGCATGGGTCTTCTTCTTCGGGAACATCGCAGATGGCAGCGGTGTAGATTCCACTAGTGACGCACGGTAATGTTCGCACGTGCGAGCAGTAGTGACCAAGCCAACAGTGATGGCTGGTGCAATGCGAGCGGCAGGTGCACGTACAGCGAGAGCTGGCTAGGGAGGTGCTAGGAGCAGGGGAGATTGATCGAATCTTCCCCTTTTGATGAAATGGTGCAGGCTACGGGGTTCGGTGGGTCAGGGTTCTGTGGTGGCATCGAATCCGGCAATGGTGACTTGCATGCATCATGGAATCTTGGAGAGCTACTGGAGAGCAGGGATCCGATGTCAGAGTAGGCCACAAGGATGAATCTGGTGTCGGGGAGCATGGATTCTGCAATGGCGTGCCGATCTGGCGAGGTGGCGCATGAAGCCAAGCCGACGAGATGGTGTAGGGTCCTCTTTCTTCCTCCCGATGCATGGATCTAATCCATTGGTGGGTGCACGGATAGAGGTCAACCACTTGCAGCGATGGCATGCGCTAGTAGTGATCCGATGGTGGCGGCACTCAGATCTGATGGCGGTGCCTAGATCCAGCGGTGGCATAATGGCAGGTGATCAGTTCTATTTTGGATGAGATGAAGAGGAAGAAGCCGAGAGTCTAGAAGGTTCTAGGAGAGAGAAAAAAATCGATAGGGTTTTGGGTTTTGTTTTTGATTTGCTTTTCTCTTTTGTTCGTAGTTATTCTTCTGGATACAGCTGTGCATAGTGTTAAAAATAAAAATTGCGAAGGCTGAGCTGCAGATGATTTTATTTGGCATGTCAAAGGAGAGATCACTCATGGGCTTAGGGTCGAAATGGAGCTGAACAAGCAACTATTCAGTCTAGTGGAAGGCTGAAAAAGTAGTTAGGGTGTTTCCGGCTGTATGATCTATTGGAGCCTTAGGGGAGATGGAGCAATAGGTTCAAACGATGGTTTTGGATGTGCCTGTGGGGTTGTAGAGTATTCGAGATGGGAGTAGCGATGGTAGAGGTCCAGCAAGTCAGGACTGAAAGACTGTAGAGCAACACAGAGATGAGATAGGGAGCATTGGAGTACTGCAGTAGTGCTTTTCTAGAGGCACAGGGCCTGAGAGAGGCTCGGTAGTATAGCAGACAAGGGAGGTATCTCAGCAGAGAGTGTCAGGAGACATCTCAAGAAGATTAGGAGCAGATCTTAGGGAGAGCCAAGGAGTCTCAGGAGCCTTAAGATGAGATAGGTAGGTTTGAGCCCAGGATAGGGTTTGAGCTATAGTTCCTCCGAGTGAAACTAAAGTGATGGTTGGTGTAGGGATAGAAGAGGATGAAGTGCTAGGGTGAAATTTTTTAGGATTTAATTGCTGAGTTAAAGAAATTGGATGAGCTCCTATATGTTACGGAGGTGCCTGTAGGGTGTAGTGTATTCGAGATGGCTTCAAAGGGGTTCACGGAGTGTGGAGGGTCGAAAGAAGCAGCGACAATGATCAAGGTGCAGCGGCAGGCTCAACAGTACAACATTGAGTGGTTGGCCTCGAATAACATGATTATAGAGTCAGATTCTTCTATGGCATCAAATGGACTTTGGTTTTAGGTGGAGCACCGGTAGAGGTGGCTTCATAGGTAGAGAGGGATTTGACACGAGTTCAGAGCGAAGGGGTGCAGAGGGAGAAGCGATATTCCATCACCAGTATCAGAGATGTATAGTTCTAGATGGAGTGGCATGTGCAGATGGACGACATAGTTCTAAGGAGACCATGTCAGGGTTTGCAGTGAGTGCTGGAATCGGAATGCTTCAGGTTCTCCAGAAAAGTCCAAAAAAAGTGATGCGACTGCCAAGCAGAAGGGATCCTATAAAATCTAGGATGGTGTCAAGGAGTAAGCACAAATTTTTAGCTATGGAGATGGTCATCCCAAAGATCTCCAAGGATGCACAGGAACTGAAAAGAATTGGTAGAGGCATTAGAGTTTGCACATAAAGCTATCTGGATGGTGCTATGGAGCATAGGTTGGTGTTGCAGTCATGAGGTCAGAGTAGGAGGACATCAGTTCGAGGCTAAGAAGTGTGATGGAGCACGAGTCTCAGGGGCTGTAGAGTACAGGTCAGTATCGCAGCTAAGGAGGCAAGGTGGCTTCGAGGGGATGGTGTTAGCTCTAGAGGCAGCAGGATGGTGCAAATGGTTCATGCGAGGTTTGTCAAGGCTTGGGGCACCATGATCAAGATTGCTAGGATTAGTAGTGCTCCCAAGCCTTAGGAGGCCATGGGAGGAGTCAGGGTGTTAGCTCCGAGAGACTAGGACTAGTTTGGTCCTAGGATGGAGGTTCAACCCTCGATGATCATGAGGCCTTGGTTTATGGGTCTCATGGGGGCTAATCCGAATTTAGACCAGATTTGGATCCATGGAATTGAGTGCATGATCAGATCATGGGTGTACATGGGTTTGGGTGAGTGCATTCGGACTAAGTTAGCCTAAGAAGTTTTTTATGGGTTGGATTTTGGTCCATGTATAGGTATATATATACACATATATATTGTAAACCCAAAGTAACAAGAAGATCAATACAATTATTTTCTCCCACATCTCTCTCTAGTCTTTCATATGCCAAGGTGCCCTAGAGGGTGCGCCTCCAAGCTTGGAGGAAGGAGGCATGCCCCAACTCTTCCTTCAGCCTCAACAACGTCAAGGAATCTTGCACAACAAGAAATACTTTATATACCATATATGGTGCAATAAAATTGATGTGAAGTGCATCGTGTCATCCTATTGGACCACGTAGCCACCGCTTTTTGACATACATTAAATGCCAGTAATTCCACTTTTTGGTTTGAAATTTTGAATAACAAAAATGCTTCTCTATTCTGAAAAAATTATGACATCCCTAGCAATGTTATGACATCCTGAAGGCATATCATGACTTTCTGAAAATAAGATGTCATAAGGAGGGAAGGATATTTTCAATGATGAAAATGCCCTTCCCTCTTTATGACATCCTATTTTCGGAAAGTCATAATATGCCTTCAGAATGTTATAATAGGACCGGGCGATGTCATAATTTTTTAGGATAGAGGGGCATTTTCATCATTCAAAATTTTAAAAGAGAAAGAGGTACTGTGACATTTAATGTGATTGGAAATTAAGCAGTGCTACTTGACCTAATGGGATAGAGCGGTGTATTATTATTGCACCGCATGTGGTGCACAAAAAATTAGTCTCTTAGGGGTATGTGGTCTTGCACCATTCCTCTACTTTTGCCTCACCCAATGAGGTCGAGACTGTTAGGCAGGCCCATGTACCAAGTAGCTATTTGAACCTTTTTTTCAAAAAAAATACAAAAAAGGTCTTTTTGTACATATATACCCTTACAAATATTTGAAATTGAATTAATATTTTTAAAGATTTATTATTTTACATGTACATCCATATAATTTTTTCTTTCTGCACAAACACTCTTAGGACTCATTTGGTTCATGGGAAGAACTTCTCTTCATAGAAAGTAATTTTCTAGAAAATAACTCTAACCAAACAAGGATACTCCTTCTACTTCTTAGGAATTCCTATCCCCCCCTCCACTTCCCATGAACCAAATGAGTCCTTATAGAAATTATACCTCATAAATTTACTATCTATATGTGTACCTTATAAATTATTTCTTTTTACATTCATACCCCAATGAATTATTCATTGTTGCATACACACACACACACATATAGCTCACAAATTTAATTTCTATGTATATACTCATACAAATTATTATACACATAATTTCAAGATATATGCAAAAAAAGCATTACAAGGATATACATGTATAAACAATAAATCTAAGAGGATATAATTACCAATATGATTGATAATTAACCTAATGCAAAAGTTGCAGGTGGATTAATTAGTAATTTGATTACTAATTGACTCAAATTGATTGAGTAATGAGTTTTGAATCAAGTCTAATTGAATTGGATTTAGTTTGATTTGAATTGGATTTGATTTGATTGAGTTATGAGATGACTCAATTATAAGAGATTCGATTTCTAATCTGATCTGAATTTGGATTCAATTAAATCTTAATTGAATTAAGATTTAATCTAATTAAGGATCTAATTAGATTAGGTTCAATTAGGTGTTTGGGTCTAAACCTAATAAGATTTGGTTTGAGGCTTAATCTAAAACCTTAGAGTCCCATTTGTGAAGGACTCCTTCCATGCACCAAGCCTTTCCCACACCCCTTCTCTCCTCATGCAAATTTTAGATTTGCATGAGGATTTCCATGCCCATAACCCTCTTATTCGACCACTCTTTCTCCCTTTTTGATATGGATAGAGTTTGGTTACAATCTAAATTCAAAATTGATCAAAAGATAGAGTTTGACTCTATTAGGTTTTCTCTTGGATGCCACTTTAAAAGAACCTATCTTTGGGGTACCACAAGAGTTTTATCAGATCTAAACCACCTTTGGCTGACCACTAGAGAGAGAGAGAGAGATACTTATTTGCATCCTCCCCTTGAAGTTTGATGGGGAGATACCATTGGTTCCAGGCATAGGACTCTAAGGAAGAAAGCTGTGCTGTTGCTGCCTCTTCTTCTACCTCCATTGCTTCTTCGACTGAAGATTGTCTTCAAGATCTAAAGAAAAACTAAATCAATCATTAAGAAGTCTTCTCTGAAGAAAACCATGTAGGGTTTAAGGTATACTTTTTGAAAAAAAAATTGAATTAATTATAGTGGAAGCAAAAATTAATCTAATATTAATTTAAGGTATGCAATAATCATATCATAAAATCCTACTCAGGATCTAGACATGCTAATATATATTAGAAAATTTAAATATGATCGATTAGTAAATCATATTCGCTGATCGAATTATATTCAGAACATAATACTTGTGTGTGGGTAGATGCTCTCTATGATCCAAATCCACCGAAAGAAGCTCTGGCATCGCGCTGCAGCCGCACACTCATTTGGCCTCTACGATTGGTCCATACGAAGCTCCTGATCCTGACCAGCCCACCAATGTACTAACTCCTCATCGGAGTCTTTGACGGCCAATCTTTGTTGATCTGATCGATGATCTGCTTTTTGATCTTCTAGATGCTCTAGAAGACTAGTAGGTATACTTTGGAGGATGATGAGGTGGTGTGTAGTTTTTGGTGGAAAGATGATGCTCACAGCTCTCGAACTCACTATCCGAACCCAGGGTCCAAACCTTAGAACCTCCAACACTCGAAATCCTAGAGACCCCTCTCTAAGTTTTTGTGACCAACAATTTGACCTCACTCCTCACAAAAGCTCCCACTTGGGAGATCTTATGCTACTCACTATTTAACTGAGAAACCCCTTTCTTAGTTGCACACACACACACTTTTAAAAAACTCCTTTTGAAGTTGCATGGAATAGGTAGAAAATAAGTGGTGCAGACTCTCCTTCTCACTTGAATTTCCTTATGCCTAGAAAGGTGCACCCCACCCAAATTTTCTCTCTCCAGAAGCCCCTTTCTTCTCATCATGCAAGCCCACAAAAACTCTTCCTAAATGGGTGTTCATGCGATGGGTTTTGCATGTGGATGACCACTTAAATTTAAATTTAAGTGGTGATGAAACCACTTCCAACACCATTCAAATTTGTCTGACACATAGAAGGACTCTCCTTCTACAAGTCCACATGCAAAAACCATGGGAAAAATTAGCACAAAACCATAAGGAAGCATGCAGAAAAGAATAGATAAGGATGGGAGGTTGAATTTGTTTCAACCTTCCATTTGAATTCATAATTCAAATGAAACCACATCCTTATCCAACGTAAGACCAAGTCAAGGGTGGCAAATTTTCTTCTTTCTATGTGGGAAAACTCTTGGAAAAATCAGAATGTGTGTGAGAATGAGGGCAATGGTCAAAGTGGTCAAGGTGCAGGGAGAATGAGTTTAAAATTCAAACTTCATTTGACTTAGTCTAAATTAGTTTCAACCAAATCAATTAATCTAGACCCAATTAGACCAAATTAAACCCAACCAAATTTGGCTTAACCCAACCTAATAAAATTTTAATTAAATTAGAAATTAATTAGGTCCAATCCCTGATCAAATTAGGGTCGAATCTTCCATAGCGATTAGATCATTTCATGACCTAATCGAGTCAAATCCAATCGAATCAAATTCAATCAGATTTCATCAAATCCTCATCGTTCAATCAAATTGAGCTAATTAGCAATCTAATTGCTAATTAATTCTCCAATAAATATAGAGTCTCAATCTGATGGGTGTCTGGGCAATAGAGTCCCATCTATATAAAACTCTTAAAGAGTCCCAAACCAGTGGGACTCTTGAATCCAGTATTCTAAATGAATGAAACTCATGATCACAAAATTTTAGACTAGTAAAACTCTTGATCAGAGAGCCCCAGATAAGTAGGACTCAGAATCTCAGACTAGTGAAACTTCTGATCATAGAGTTTCAGTCCAGTGGAACTCTTGACCATAGAGTCCTAGACCATTGGAATTTTTGATCAACCATTAGATCAGGTAAGAACTTCTATTGTGTGTGAACCCATAGGTTTAAATCCTAAGCAGGTAGCATAGGAATCAATTTTCTGTATCAATCGATGTGACCATCTAGTAATGGTACCTGACGTTCGGATAGGTCAAATAATCGCAACGCAACATCGACGAATCTGTGGCATATGGTTACCGTATAATTCATAACCATGACCCAAATGCTCAAAGAATGATCTAGGATTTAACTGCCAATCCTAAAATACATCCACATTGTATTTCAAAATTTAGTATCCATGGAATGGACCACCCTAGCCAAAGATTTACTAAATTGAAATACAGTGATGCACTTGCTCCAACACTTGGAGGGATCAATCCCAACTTGACTCGCACACGGACTTCATAAGTACTTGACTGCACCAATTAACCTTTCGTTACTAAATTAAAAAGTTAGATAGTCTGATATCAATGTACAATGAGTTGCTTGTAAGTCACCATGGTGGTCTCAGGTCTAAGGGATACTTATACTCATATCCTTCGTGAGCAACTCTTGACAGCAAAAAGCTTCACAGTGGGTCATGATCAGTGAAATGTATCCCTATATTTCACCTGCATGCAATACCAATATCTCCATACTCATTGGTTTAGAGGACAACCAACTGATATGGCATATAATGACCTACACTCGATAAAACGTTGTCGTCCTAGGTAACAATGTATCATTTGATCGTGATCAAGTTTAAGAACTAAATGATAAATCCTTCTTTATCGAGTCTAAATAGTCCTAAGAACTTTATCACAGAAGAGTTCATTATAGAAAGATGCACAGAAGTGATGAAATATCAAAATAATAATTTTATTTATTTATAATTTAAGTATATTTTATAATTGAGCTCTATTGTCTACAACCTAGGTGATTGGCTTTAGGATACAATTTCCAACAAACTCCCACATAGACTAAAGCCATTTAGAATAGTATTAAATATCCATCTTCCATTTATGATTGTCAAACTCTTTGATTTCATGGGCTTTAGTAAAGGGGTCGATCATGTTCTCCTTTTCGTCGATCTTCTAAAGCTCGACTTCACCTCGTTTCATGATCTCTTTACAAGATGGTAGCGACGCAAAATGTGCTTGGTGCACTGATGTGCCTTCGGCTCCTTTGCTTGAGCTGTGGCTCCATTGTTGTTACAGTAAAGTAGAACTGGACCATCCAAGGAGGGTGCCACTTCCAACTTGCCGATAAGCTTCCACAGCTACACAACTTCCTTTGTAGCATCGGATGCTGTGACATACTCCACCTCGCGTACAGAATCGACCATAATATGCTACTTAAAACTCTTCCAGCAGACCGCTTCATCATTCAGGATAAATACATATCCGACACACCATGCTATCTTCATGATCTGATTGAAAATTAAAACCAGTATATCCCATAAGTTTCAAGTTAGCATCTCCATAGCCAGCATCTCCACAGATGAGCCACTGGTCCTTAGTATTTCTTAAATACTTTAGGATTATCTTTACAACCTTTCAATGATTCTTATTTTGATCAAACTGGTATCTGCTCACTATTCCTAGTGAGTATGCCACATCCAGTTTCATACATATCATGGCATACATAATAGAATCCACTGTAGAAGCATATGGTATTCTACTCATATACTCTCTCTCTCTCTTGAGGAGTTGTTGGACAGTCCCTCTTCGAGAGAGTAATTTCATAGCTTATCGAAAGATAGCCCTTTTTGGAATTCACCATGCCGAACCTCTTTAGCACGGTATCGATGTGCATGGACTGGAATAACCCAAGCAACCTTTTAGATCTATCTCTATAGATTCTCATCCCCAGGATGTAGAAAGCTTCTTCTAAGTTCTTCATAGAGAACTAAGATGACAACCAAATCTTTATTCCCTATAATGCAGAGATGTCATTTCCGATTAAGAGAATATCATCCATATATAATATAAGAAATACGACTACAAAATCATTAGCCTATTTGTACATGTAGAGTTCCTCTCCATTCTTAACGAAGCCATACGTTCTAATCATCTTATCAAAATGCATGTTCCAACTTCGAGATGCTTGCTTCAATCCATAAATGGATCTCTAAAGCCTACACACCTTGGACTCATTTGTGGATGTGAACCTCTCTGATTGTATCATATATACTTCTTCATCCAGCTATCTATTTAGAGAAACTATCTTCATATCCATTTGCCAGATCTCATTGTCTAGGTATGCTGCTATCATAAACATAATTCGAGTATACTTGAGTGTTGCCACCAGAAAAAAAGTCTCATCATAGTCAATACCACAATGCTGACGATATCCCTTGGCAACCAGATAGGCTTTATATGTCTCTACCTTCCTATCTACATCCCTTTTTATTTTGAAAATCCACTTATACTTAATGAATTTTATCCCTTCAGGTGGATCAACCAGTGTCTATACACTGTTGACTTTTATGGACTCCATTTCAGACTTCATGGCTTCTAGCTACTTATCAGTGTCGGACCTCTGCATCGCATCCATATGGTGATTAGATCCTCATCGTTCTCATTGAGTTCAATAAGATCACCATCCCAGATCAAGAAACTATAATATCTGTTTGATTGACGTGGTACTCTATCGGATCTCCTTAAAGATGCATCTACAATGGGCTTTAGGTTTGATCTTATCAAATTTAGTTCTGTAGGTTTACTAAAATGTTCTTTTACCTGTTGAACTTCACCAAGTTCAACATCAGAGATAGCTGTTCCTTCCATAAGAAACTTTTTTTCCAAAAGGACTATCCTATTACTGACGAATACCTTTTGCTCTTCAGTAAGGTAGAAATAATAACCCCTTGTTTCCTTGGGATACCCTATGAATAAGCACTGATCAGACCTAGGTCCAAGCTTTTCTACCTACAAACATTTAACATAGGCCGAACATCTCCAAACCCTAAGGTAAGAGAGTGTCGGCTTATGCCTAATTCAAATCTCATATAGAGTTTTTGCAATAGACTTGCTCAGAATATTATTCAAAATATAACAAGTAGTCTTAAGTGCATAACCCCAAAAAAAATTGGCAGACTCACAAACCCCATCATGGACCGAACCATGTCTAACAGGATCCGATTCCTCCTTTTAGACACACCATTATGCTATGGTATTTCAGGAGGTGTCCATTATAAGAGAATCCCATTCTTTCCTAGATATGCCAAAAATTCATTGGAAAGATATTCACCTTCTCGATCAGACCGAAGAGTTTTAATACTCTTTCTAAGTTATTTTTCTATCTCATTTCGATATCATTTGAACATTTCAAATGACTTAGATTTACTCTTCATAAGATAAACGTACCCATATCTAGATAGGTCGTCAATAAATATAATGAAGTAGTAGAACCCATCTCTAGCATATGTGTTCATAGGTCCACATACATCAGTATATACTAAACCTAAAAGCTCAGTGGCCCGTTCATCCTTTCTAATAAAAGATGATTTAGTCATCTTACTAAGAAGGCAGAACTCATAAGTATTCAATGATTTACAATCATCGATGTCAAGGATATGCTCCTTGACTAACTGACTGATCCTATTCTTATTTATATTATCGAACCGATAGTGCCAAAGATAGGCATTGGTGACATTATTTAGTTTTGAATGTTTATATGATGTATACATTATAACATAAATGCTATTTCTCAATTATCCTTACATTATTATGATATCATTCATAATGATATTGCAATAATTTTTCTTTATTGACAAACAATAACCATCCTAAGCCAAAAGCCCAATAGATATTATATTCATCATAAAAGATGGACAATAGTGACAGTCAATTAAAATGACATTATTTATTTTGAAAACAAGCTCAAGAGTTTTCAATGCTAAGACTGAAATATTCTTTCCATCCCCAACATTTAAGAATCTATCACCATCCTCAAACTTTCTACTAATTTGAAGTCCATGCAGTGAATTGCATATATAAACTAGACTCCCGATATCCAATACCCAGGTAGATATATCTTAAATAAAGAAATTATAAGATATTATCATATAACAATCTTGACTAGCAATTCCTTGCTGATTTTTTCTATTCAGCCTATTCGAGTCAAGAGGACATTTTCTCTTTAGGTCTGCTTGATTAGGGTCAATACTAGACTTCTCATAATTAGGTCCTAAATGCTTGTTATTATTCAATAGTGAATGGAGTGGACTAATACTAGCCATTCTATTTATCTGAAAGAAAAATATGAAATCATATTAGTGAAGGAACCAGATCTAGGGTTTCAGGGCTAGATCTTGAAACTTTTTCAAGATCAGAAAGTGAAAGACTAAAATTAGTTAAAAATTAATTTTAAATATCTAAAAATATTCTAAATCTAAAATCTATTATATGATCATAGCATGTTATTAAATAAGAAATTAAAAAATACAAAGGAAAGAAAATATGTTGATCTTATCAACATGCAACAATACTACATCTAATGCAGCTATAAAACCAATAGATCAGACCTATTACCTGTGCAAGTTAGACCTTCTAACTTGCTGATCCAGACTTTAGGATGAAGTCATGAGCTCCATACATGTCCGACCTCTAGGAGTTGTCCACACGAGCACGATCAAAAATCCTGATGCAGGAAATCAACACAGTATGCTAGTACTGTGCTGATCTTTCTTCGATGGTCGATCAGAAGCCTCCTTCTTCTGAATTTGGACTCTTCCAAAGAGGAGAAGGAGGAGAGGATATTTCAGATATGAGACACTCTCAGAAAACTCAAAGAAGGAGGAAGGAAAGAGGTAAACACAATAACCCTAGAAGAAGACCCTCTTCTTCTTCTCTTTGCTCTCACCTAGACACCTAGTTTTGTATCTATTGAATCTCAATGCCCAAGAATCATTTTCCTCTAATTTTCACACACCAAAATCTTCTCTCAAAGGTCTATCTTTCATAAAAAATTTAAATAAAAAATTATTTTAAATAATAAGTTATGGAAGAGCCTTGTCTAGGTCAAATTTCTAGATAAGGTAGGACCATATATGGCAAGTTGTTGGGGCGCCCAACACTTGGGCGCCCCCTCCTCATCCCATGCCATGGACCACCACAAAAGAGCAGACAAAAACCATCTTTTTACCATGGAAATCATGAAAGAAATCAGGATGGGGTGGCACATAAGGGAAGAGTCAATGTTTGTTGGGATTCTATCATATAGAGTCCAATACTACAACAACTTTCCATCTATTGACTTGGTCCTTAACTAATTCCCAAATAAATAGGAGAAGAAGAGAAAGGCATGTGTGAGAGGGCCTGGGGAGATGATTTTTCATGAAAAAATCCTAAAAAATAGGAGTGGGGGGGGGGGGGCGTTGGGGCTAAGGTGGCACAAGGAGGGAAGTCCTAGTCATTCTAGGACTTCTAATTTGACTTGGTCAAACAAAATCTTTTAACTAAATTAAATTAGATTTATTTTAATTAAATTAAAATAGATCTTAGTCCAACCAAGATATTAATTAAATCAAATTTAATTTTAATTTAATTTTTAATTAAATTAGAGATTGGGTTGATACAAGTCCTAGTCTCACTAGAACTTCTAATTTGACCTGGTCCAACTTGATCTTTAGACCAAATAAAATTAGAATTTATTTAATCTAATTAAAATAGATCTTAATCTAATTAAGAATCTAATTAAATTAGATTAAATTTAATTTAATTTTAATTTAATTTTTAATCAAATTAGAAATTGGGTTGACCCAAGTCCTAATTGAACTAGGACTAGTTCTTCCTTGCACTTGGCATATCCAATAAGTCAATTTGACTTAATCCTATCAAGCCCAAACTAAATATAATTAAATCATATTTAATTAGATATAATTTTATCTCTCTGATTTAATCAAATTAATCCAAATAGTAATCAAATTGCTAATCAATCCTCCTGCAATACTTGCGCTAGGTTAAACATCAATCGTATTGATCGTTTAATCCTAGAATGATTCTAAATCATTGATCAACCATCCGATTGGATCTTGAATTCTAATGTGTATGATCTCTTAGGTCTGAACCTAAGTCAGTAGCACAGAAATAGATTTCTATACCAATCAAAGTAACCATCTAGCAATGATACCCAATGGTCGGATAGATCGAGTGTGTAGAACAACATCCTTAGAACCCATGCAGATATAGTTTCTATATAATTCATCCCCTTGACCAAAATACTCATAGGATACCTCAAAGTTCAATTGTCAACTCTGATTAGATTGTCCACATTATATTTTAAAATATCAAATCCATCTGATGGATTACCTTGGCCAAGGTTTTGCTATATTGAAATATAGTGATACATTCTTCTCCAACTCTTGGAGTGGTCAATTCTATCTTAATCACACACTGACTTTGCAAGTACTTGACTATGTCTAGAAGCCTTTCATTATTGAATTAGAATTTTAGTTAGTCCAGTACCAAAGCATAGTGAGTTGCTTGTAAGTCACTGAGGTGATCTCAGGTCTAAGGGATACTTATACCAATATCCCATCAGAGACATTCTTGACAGTAGAATACTCTGAAATTGGTCACGTTCAATGATGATATACCCATGCATCTCACCTGTATGCCATATCAATGTCTCCACACTCCTTGGTTAAGAGGACAACCAACCTATATGGCATACAGCGATCTATGCTCGATAGACATTGTCGTCCTAATTAACAATCTATCATTTGATCGTGAACAAATTTAAGGACTAATTGATAAATCCTCTCTTTATCGAATCTAAATAGTTCTAAGAACTTCATTAGAAGATGAATACTTTATGATGAAAAAATACAAAAAATATATTTTATTTATTAATGAATCAATTACAGATACAATATAGCTCAATTGTCAACAGGCTGACGATTGGCTTTGAAATGCATTTTCCAACAACTCCCACTTGTCCTAAAGCCACTCAGCAAAATATCTAATATCCATCTTCAACTTGTGGTCGTCGAACTCCTTTATCGCTAGGAATTTAATTAAGGGATTGGCCAGGTTCTCCTTTTCGTCGATCTTCTAAAGGTCAACGTCATCTTGATCCATGATCCCCTAGACTAGATGAAAGCAGCGCAGAATATGCTTCATCCGCTGGTGTGCCTTCGATTCTTTCGCCTAAGCAATAGCACCAGTACTATCACAGTAGAGCAGGATCGGACCATCAAGGAAGGATGCTACTCCAAGCTCGATGATAAACTTTCTCAGCCATATGCTTTCTTTGCAGCATCTGATGCTGCCATGTACTCTGCTTCGCAAACAGAGTCTGCTACAGTATGCTACTTGAAACTCTTCTAGTAGATGGCTCCACCATTCAGGGTAAAGATATATCCTGACATGCTTCTACTATCATCATGGTCAGATTGAAAGCTGGAGTTTATAAACTCTACAAGTTTCAGATTTGACTCGTCATAAACTAACCATTGGTCCTTAGTATTTCTCAAATACTTAAGTATGGCTTTAACTACTTTTTAGTGATTTTCTCCAGGATCAGATTGGTATCTACTCACTACTCCTAGTGAGTATGCCACATCTGGTCTGGCACATGTCATGGCATATATAATAGATCCCACTATCAAAGTATATGGGACTCTACTCATACGCTCTCTCTCTTCAGGAGTTGTCGGACAATCCTTCTTCGAGAGAAAAATTTCATGGTCTATCAGAAGATGGCCCTTTTTGAAATTCTTCATGCTGAACCTCTTCAGCACAGTATCTATGTACGTGGACTGGGATAACCCAAGCATCCTCTTAGATCTATCTCTATAGATCTTCATCCCTAGGATGTAGGATGCTTCTTCCAAGTCCTTCATGGAGAATTGTGATGACAACCAGATTTTTATTTCTTAGAGTGTGGGGATGTCATTCCCGATTAAGATAATGTCATCCACGTATAAGACAAAAAATACTATTGCTGGACTATTTGCCCATTTATAAATACAGGGCTCTTCTTCATTCCTAATGAAGCCATATGTGTTGATCACCTTATCAAAATGCATGTTCCAACTTCGAGATGCCTGCTTCAATCCATAAGTGGATCTCTGAAGCCTGCACACCTTGGACTCATCTATGGATGTGAATTCCTCAGGTTATATCATATACACCTCTTCAGTCAGTTCTCTATTTAGAAAAGCTATTTTCACATCCATCTGTCAAATCTCACAGTCTAGATGGACAGCTATCGCAAGCATTATCTGAATGGATTTGAGCATTACCATAGGGAAGAACATCTCATTATAGTCAATACCATGACGTTGACGATACCCCTTAGCAACCAAATGGGCTTTGTAAGTCTCCACCTTTCTATCTACGCCCCTTTTTCTTTTGAAGATCCATTTACACCCAATGGGTTTAACCCCTTTAGGTGGATCAACTAATGTCCACACATCATTGACCTTCATGGACTTCATTTTAGATTTTATGGCCTCAAGCCATCTCTCAAAATCAGATCTCTGCATAGCATCCATGTAAGTCATCGAATCCTCATCGATCTCATCGAGTTTGATGGGATCACCATCCCAGATCAAGAAATCATAGTATCTATTCGACTGATGCGGTACTCTATCGGATCGTCTTAATGGTGCAGGTACACTAGGCTCTGGATTTGATCTAATTGAATCCGATTCTAATTCAGCTATAGGTGTTGATTTTTCTACCTGTTGAACTCCCTCAAGTTCAACCTTAGAGGCAACAGTTCCTTCACCAAGAAACTTCTTTTCTAAAAAAGTTATCTTAAGGCTGACGAACACCTTTTATTTTTCAGCATGGTAGAAATAGTAACCCTTACTTTCTTTGGGATACCCTATAAACACACACTTATCAGATCGAGATCCAAGCTTATCTATATGAAAATGTTTGACATATGCTAGACAACCCCAAACCCATAGGGGTGAGAGTGTAGGCCTACGCCTAGTCCATATCTCATATGGAGTCTTTGCGATAGATTTACTTGGTACATTGTTCAATATATAACATGCAATCTTAAAAGCATAACCCCAAAATGAAATAGGCAAACTAGCAAAATTCATCATGGATCGAACCATGTCCAACAAGATTCGATTTCTCCTTTTTGATACACCATTATGCTGTGGTGTCCCAAGAGGAGTCCACTATGAGAGAATCCATTTCTCTCCTAGATATGTCAAGAACTCACTGGATAGATATTCATCTCCTCAATCCAATCAAAGAGTTTTAATATTCTTTCCAGTTTATTTTTCTACTTCACTTCAGAATCTTTTGAACATTTCAAATGAATCCGACTTATATTTCATCAGATAAATATATCCATACCTGGATAGATCATCTATGAAAGTTATGAAGTAGAAATATCTATCTCTGGCACCTATGCTCATTAGTCCACATACATCAGTATGTACTAGACCTAAGAGCTCAGTAGCTCTTTCACCCTTTCAAGTAATAGGTGACTTGGTCATTTTTTCAAGAAGACAGGACTCACAGGTCGGAAGTGATTCACAATCACTAACTTCGAGGATTCTTTCTTGGGTCAACCTATTTATCCTGCTCTTGTTAATATGACCTAGCCAACAGTGCCATAGGTAGATATCAGAGATATTATCTAATCTAGGATATTTTCTAGAAGGGTACATTACACTCACAGACTGTGATAAAATATAAATATCATTTTTTTATTATCCTTGCATTATTGTAACATCATTCATAATGATATCACAATAATCTCTCTTTATAGATAAATGATAACCATCCTTGGCCAAAATGCTAACAAAGATTATATTCATTAGAAAGGAAGGACAATAATGACATTCATTTAAAGAAATGATATTAGTATTGAGAATAAGTTGAATTATTTTCATAGCTAGAATTGGAACAGACCTTCCATCTCCAACATTCAGGAATCGCTAATTATTCTCAAATCTTCTACTAATTTGAAGTCCTTGCAACATATTGGAAATATGGATTGGACTTCCAGTATCCAATATCCAAGTAGAAGTATCACAAATAGAGAAATTACAAGGTGTTATCATATAACATCCTTGATCAACAACTACTTGCTCATATCTCTTATTTAGCCTATTGGGGTCATGGAAATCATGATACTGAGGACAATTCCTCTTCCAATATCCCTGCTTCTTATAATGAAAGCACTCTACCTAATCTAGGTTATTCTTGGATCTTATATTTAAATTGGGCATAGAGACTCCAGCACGAACCACTGCTGAACAACATTCAACTTTCAATACTTATTATCGAAATTGGATCCCATAAGTTAATCACTATCTAACAGTGAATGGAACAACTATTGTTAGGATTTAACTGCATAAAGGAAAACCAAAAGCCTAATTAATAATTGATTTATTAAATCTAAAGATTTGGACTTTAATCAAAAGTTTCTTCCACTATTTTATTCGAATTGGTAGCCTCTACCTCCAATTTGAGAAATTATCCTAATTCCTTAGTGGGTACTAGAATCCACATGGACTGCACACAAACCCAACTATAGTTGGTCAACCTATGTACATCTAAGGGTAGGTTCATAATCAATTATTTCTCTAAATAATTTTTAGTAATTTAATTTTGCCCTAGGTATTTTTTTAGTAGGCTAGGGCCTTCACTGAAAGTCTCGATTAGGTTCAACCATTTACATGATCATACTTAGTCCATCTAACTAATGAATGATTAAGCCCAACTATGGTTGGTCAGTCTAACCACCATTTAGAGAGACGTGGCCAAGAAATCATATTATAAATGATAATTTCATTAACAGATAAGCATCAGGCCTATGGGCCTCCAATGATTATCCAACTAATGAACCCATTATCATCCACTTAATGGAAGGCTATGATCTAGTTATCACCATAACTATTTTATTTTATGGATCTAATAATTTTAGAGGATTTAATTAATTTAATTTAGAGAAAAGATCATATTAACCAGCTTGTCATGGTTCTCTCACTAGCTTCACCAAGTCAGCTTAAGGAAGATCATTAATAGGCTGGTCTAGGAGCATCTAAATCAGTCACACTAATTTATCTAGCTGACATGGGTCAACTCAAATTATCAAGTGATCATATCAAAACTCTCACCAATAAGGCTAGGTAAATGAGATCGATGGGAGGGTCTACCAAAGCTTGCCTTAGACACCATCAGAAATGGTTAGGTAAGTGGCCTGCCAATTATAAACCACCAATCATATGTGCCAAACTTACCTTAGATGCCAACTGGTTTAATTAGTCTTGATTAGATCAACCTAACAGTTCGAGCTAGACCACTTAGCCAAGAATCAAGTTCATTTGGTTCTTTTTAAAAACATGGATTTAACCAACTATAACTATTGTAATTGATCTAGAGAATCCTTGACCTAATCTAAGACAATAATTGATTAGATTTAGTCAATTTTCTAATTAAGTTCATTCTTAAATCTAACCTTAGGTCTAACTCAATTAATAGACCTAATCCCTACTAACCCATTAACCCAATGTGTTATGATTTGCATCATAGGATCTTTAATTTACAATTCTAGAACCTAATCAAACAACTTAATTCTTAATTAAGTTTTGGGCTGAGAGTTGAGGTTTGGCTTTTCAAAAATGGTTTTCATATTTGTAAAATATTTGTACAACATGGTTCTATCAATCAAGTTGCATGTTTGATTTATAATCAATATGCAAGTAAAATAAACATGAAACTACTTTAGATCTAATCTAAACAGATTCGTGTATTTGAAATAATTTTAACATCAATCAATCATAAATCAACTTAGATCAAATCTAATATATTTATGATGATTAAAATATTTTTAATCAGATCATAAAATCTCTTAGATTTAATCTAAAATTTTATGATCAATATCTTAGATCAGCACTTACTAGGACAACCTTTCCACTGTAAGGGGTAAACCTTATAGCAGGATAATCTTATAGCAGTCCGTGCAATCAAAAAATTTTATTTTTAGATCTAAAACTATTTTAAATTTATTAAATCATAAGTAAAATTATATCAAATCTAACAAATTTATGATTAGAAATAGATCATCATGAACTAGGACAACCTATTCATTGTAAGGGGAAAACCTTATAGCAGGATAACCAGCAGTTCGTGAGACCTAAATTTTTAATTTTAGATTTAATAATTAAATTATAAATCAAATTTAATTTAAAAAATAATCTAAATATACTCAAGATATCATGAAATAAAAATCTGGCTCTGATACCAATTGAAGGAATCAGATCTAGAGTTTCAAGACTAAATCTCGAAACATTTTGATGATCAGGCAGCAAAAGACTAAAATTAATTAAAAATTAATTTTAAATATCTAAAAATACTCTAAATCTAAGATCTATTATATGATCATGGCATGTCATTAAATCAAAAATTAAAAAATATAAAGGAAAGAAAACATGTTGATCTTATCAACATGCAACAATACTACATCTAATGCAGCTATAAAATCAATAGATCAGATCTATTACCTATGCAAGTTAGACCTTCTAACTTATTGATCTAGACTTTAGGATGAACTCACGAGCCGCACATGCATTCGGCCTATAGGGGTCATCTACACAAGCCCACAAGCACGATCAAAAATCCTGATGCAGAAAATCAACACAATATGCTAGTACTATACTGATCTTTCTTCGATGGTCAAACAGATGCCTTCTTCTTCTAGATTTGGAATCTTTCAAAGAGAAGGAGGAGAGGATGTTTCAGATGTGAGACACTTTTAGAAAACTCAAAGAAGGAGGAAGGAAAGAGATGAACACAGCAACTCTAGAAGAAGACCCTTTTCTTCTTCTTTTAGCTCTCACCTAGACACCTAGTTTTGTGTCTATTGAATCTCAATGCCCAAGAATCATTTTCCTCTAATTTTCACACACCCAAATCCTCTCTCAAAGGTCTATGTTCCACAAAAAATTTAAATAAATTTTTTTTTAAAATAATAAGTTATGGAAGAGCCTTGTCTAGGTCAAATTTCTAGACAAGGCAAGATCATATATGGCAAGTTGTTGGGGTGCCCAACACTTGGGTGCCCCCTCCTCATCCCATGCCATGGACCATCACAAAAGAGCACACAAAAACTCTCTTTTTACCATAGAAATCATGAAAGAAATCAAGGTGGGGCGACATTAGAGAAGAGTCAATGTTTGTTGGGATTCTATCATATAGAGTCCAATACCACAGCAACTTTCCATCAATTGACTTGGTCCTTAACTAATTTCCAAATAAATTGGAGAGGAAGAGAAGGGAATGCATGAGAGGGCCTGGGGAGATGATTTTTCATGAAAAAATCCTAAAAAATAGGAGTGGGGGGGCGTTGGGGCTAAGGTGGTGCAAGGAGTGAAGTCCTGGTCATACTAGGACTTCCAATTTGACTTGATCAAACAAAATCTTTTAACCAAATTAAATCAGATTTATTTTAACCTAATTAGAATAGATCTTAGTCCAACCAAGACCTCAATTAAATTTAATTTAATTTAATTTAATTTTAATTTAATTTTTAATTAAATTAGAGATTTGGTTGATACAAGTCCTAGTCTCACTAGGACTTCTAATTTGACTTGGTCCAACTTGATCTTTAGACCAAATAAAATTAGAATTTATTTAACCAAATTAAAATAGGTCTTAATTTAATTAAAAATCTAATTAAATTAGATTAATTATATTTAATTCTAATTTAATTAGATTAGAAATTGGGTTGATCTAAGTCCTAATTGAACTATGACTAGTTCTTCCTTGCACTTGGCTTATTTAATAAGCCAATTGAACTTAATCCAATCAAGCCCAAACTAAATCTAATTAAATTATATTTAATTAAACTTAATGTCAGCTCTTTGGCTTAATCAAATTAAGCTAAATAGCAATCGAGTTGCTAATCGATCCTCCTACAATACTTACGCTAGGTTAAACATCAATCGTATTGATCATTTAACCCTAGAACGATTCTAAATCACTGATCAACCATCTGATTGGATCATGAACTCTAACGTGTGTGACCTCATAGGTTTGAACCTAAGTTGATAGTATAGGAATAGATTTTTGTATCAATCAAAGTAACCATCTAGCAATGGTACCCAATGGCTGGATAGGTCCAATGTATAGAACAACATCCTTAAAACCCATACGAATATAGTTTTCATATAATTCATCCCCTTGACCAAAATGCTAGTAGGATATCTCAAAGTTCAACTGTCAATGCTGATTAGGTTGTCCATATTATATTTCAAAATATCAAATCCATCTAATGGATTATCCTGGCCAAGGTTTTGCTATATTGAAATATAGTGATACATTCTTTTCCAACTCTTGGTATGGTCAATTCCATCTTGATCACACACCGACTTTGCAAGTACTTGACTATGCCTAGAAGCCTTCCATTACTAAATTAAAAATTTAGTTAGTTCGGTACCAAAGCACAGTGAGTTGCTTGCAAGTCACTGAGGTGATCTCAGGTCCAAAGGACACTTATACCTATATCCCATCAGAGATATTCTTGATAGTAGAATGCTCTGAAGTTGGTCATGTTCTATGATGATGTATCCATTCATCTCACCTCTATGCCATACCAGTATCTTCACACTTCTTGGTTAAGAGAACAACCAACCTATATGGCATACAGCGATCTATGCTCGATAGACGTTGTCGTCCTAATTAACAGCCTATCATTTGGTCATGAATAAATTTAAGGACTAATCTATAAATCCTCTCTTTATCGAATCTAAATAGTCCTAAAAACTTCATCACAATAATGGAGTTCGTTAGAAGATGAATAATTTATGATGAAAAGATGCCAAAAATATATTTTATTCATTAATGAATCAATTATAGATACAATATAGCTCAACCATCAACAAGCTGATGATTGACTTTATGATACATTTCCCAATAATTAGTGCTTAAATTATCTAATCCTAAAGACTTGGACTTTAGTCTAATGGTCCTCTCACTATTTTTATGAATTGGTAGCCTCTATCTCCAATTTGAGGAATTATACTAACTCCTTAGTGGGTACTAGAATCCACATAGACTATAAACGAGTTCAAGAAAAGCTCTAGCTAATCCATATGCATCTATAGGTAGGTTAACAATCAACTATTTCTCTAAATAATTTTTAGTATTTTAATTTTATCCTAGAAACTAATTCAGTAGGCTATGGCTTCCACTAAAAAGATCTAGTTAGGTTTAACCATTAACATGATTGAGTTCAGTGCATCAAATGAATGAAAATCAAGCTCGAGGAAAGCTCTAGCCAACCTGATCGCCGTTTAAAGGGTGCAACCTAATCATCATTTGATGAATAGTAATTTCAATATCTAAATGAACATTAGGTGTAAGGCACCTCCAATATCCATCTAGAAAATTGGACTCATTACCATTCACCTTAATGGGAGGCAATGACTTAGTTATCTCCAAAATTTTATTCTTTTTAAGGATCTAATAATTTAGAAGATTTAAGTTATATGTGATTTAAGGATAGAAAGAACACGGACCAAATTTCTTCCACTGACTTTACCTAGTCAAATCCTTCAACTGACTTGAGCAAGTCAATAGACGAGGACTATGATCAAATTTGATCCATAGGTACCTAATTCAGTCTTACTGATTAAGATCTATCAAACTGATTCCTAATGACATGGGTCAGCTCAAATCATCAAGTGATCTAATCAAATCCTAATCGACCATGTCGACTAGATAAGTAAAATAAGTAGGAGGGATATGCCATTAACTCATCAAAGATCGAATTAGTGAGAGTAGCTCCCAATTAAAAACTATTAGTTTAGACTGCCAAACTTACCTTAAATATCAATCGATTAATTAGGTTCAATCTAATCAACCTAGTAATTTCGGGCTTAACCGCATAGCCATGAATCAAGTCCATCTTCATCTTTGTTAAAGACATGGACTCATTCAACTACGACTATTAAAGTTGATTCTAGAGTGTCCTTGACCTAATCTAATTTAACATTGGACTAGATTTGATCAATTACTCTAGTTAAGTCAATTTTTTAACTAACCTTAGATCTAACCAATTTAATAGACCTAATTCATCTAACCCTTTAAACTATAGTTTTATGCTTTTGTCTTAAAATCTTTAATTCAAAATTCTAGACCCTACTAGACAATACTTAATTCTTTTAATTAAATTTTTGAGCTGATGGGCTAGGATTCGGTATTTTAAAAATAATTTTTAAATTTGAAAGATTTTCATTTTCTAGTTCACTAAATGCATTGACTCATTTTACAAATGGGTCAACTCATTTAATAAATAGCAATCCTATTGCTAGTTTCATAATAGAAAATAAAGCATACTAAAAATTAAACTATGAATCACCTTTTAGATCAAATCTAAACTTATTCATATTTAATTTTTATATTGAAATAATTTTAATAAATAAAATTTTTTCACTGTTCATCTTAACGAATGAGTTCATCGTGGCACCTCTATCACCATAAGGGATCCCCACTAAATGGAAGGAGATGGTCTTTAAACCATACTTATCTCTTATGATCGAATGGCTTGGTGGCTTATTCATCCTTAATTATTAAGCTATCTGAATTTAAAACATATCATATAAGTAAGCATTTAATTTTTTTAATAACATATAAACATGTCAAGCAATCTTGGCTTTGACACCATTGAAGAAAATCGTGCAGGGTTTAAGGCATACTTTTCAAAAAAATTTTCCAAATTAATTATAATGGAAGTTAAAATTAATATAATATTAATTTAAGATATGCAATGATCATATCATAAAATTCTACTTAAGATCTAGACATCGTAATATATATTAGAGAATTTAAATGCGATCAATCAGCAAATTATATTCGCTGATTGAATTATGTTCAGAACACAATACCTGTATGCGGATAGATGATCTCCGTGATCCAAATCCATCAAAAGAAACTCTGGCATTGCACTTTAGCCGCATACTCATCAGGCCTCTATAGTTAGTCCATACAGAGCTCCTGATCTTGATCAGCTCCATTGGAGTGCTAGCTCCATGCCGGAGCCTTCGGCGGTCGATCTTCATCGATCCGATTGATGATCTACTTTTCAATCTCCCAGATGCTCCAAAAGACTAGCAGGTATACTTTGGAGGATGACGAGGTGGTGTGTAAGTTTTAGCGGAAAGACGATGCTCACAGCTCTCGAACTCACCACCCGAACCCAGGTTCCAAACACTAGAACCTCCCACACCCAAAACCCTAGAGACCCCTCTCTGAGCTTTTTTGACCAACAATTTGACCTCACTCCTCCCAAAAGCTCATGCCTAGGAGATCTTATGCTACTCACTGTTTAACTAAGAAGCCCCTTTCTCAGTTGCACACATGCACCCTTTTAAAAAACTCCTTTCAAAGTTGCATGGAATAGGTAGAAAATGAAAGGATAAGTGTGGTGCTCCCAAGTCTTAGAAGACTGTGAAGAAGTCAAGGTGGTGGCTTCTGAAGGCTAGGATTCATCGGAGATGTATCAATAAAGATAAAAAGGCTGGCACACAGTCGGGCTAGCTCGGATCATAGTCGAGCCGACTCGATCTGAGATCAGGCTGGCTCGACCGTATCCGAGTTGGCTATCTCAGGCTGACAGAAGACATGATTCAGAGAGACGCAGTCGAGCTGGCTTGACTTCTGATCGAGCCGGCTTGACGGTGACGAACAGATTTGGATGAATTTTCTATTTGGTCTTGGATTGGGTCTAATGTAAGGGATCTTAGGGCCTGGTATGAGAGGTCTTAAGGTGGCTAATTCATGTATTAGACTAGGTCTTTAGTCTAGAGGATGAGAGCATACAAGACATAGGTTTGCATGGGCTTGGGTGAGTATTTTCATGTATGGATTAGTCGAGGAGAGTTTTTTAGGGTTGAGTCATGTTGACTCAGGATGTCTATATATATACTTGTATATATAGATTACGGATAAGAGAATTAATTGAATCTCTTTTCTTCCTAAAACCCTAGCTTTCTCTCTTTCCCACTCTGCCACTGTCTCATCTTATCATTTGATCTTTATCTTTCTTGCTATCATCTCCAACTTGCTTCCTCAAAGTTGGTAGAAGGTACAAGGGTTTCCACAGGTCTAGGAATAATTCATAACAAGTGGTATTAGAGCCAGATTATGTGAAAGGAGGAGAAGATGCCTAAAAGTTGAAGATCCTCAAGTGTTGTGAATTCAACAAGGTCCTATCAAGGTATTTCTCAAATTCCTTGGATCTGTGTTGCATTTTTTTTTGGCTTGGATCTAGCCATGGGAAGCAATGTGAAGGTCGATTTTGAGAAGTTCGATGGAAAAGAAAACTTTTTCATGTGAAAAGTTCATGTGGAAGATCTCCTGGTTCAAGCTGAATTGGATCAGGCATTGGAAGAGAAGCCTGAAGGGATGTCAGATTGCTAGTGGATGTCTCTAAAAAAGAAGGCCTGCTCTATGATTAGAAGATGCTTATCAGATGCGGCACTCTATTCAATTTTAGAGGAGAGGACCCCAAAAGGCTTATGATCGAAGTTACAAACCATGTATATGGGTAAGAATATGTGCAACAAGTTGATGTTGAAGAAGAGATTGTACAACCTTCGAATACAGGAAGGCGGAGATGTCTTAGGACACATCCAGAAATTCGATCAGATGTGCAATCAGTTGTTGAATATTGGAGTGAAGATGGAGAAAGAAGATAAATCATTGTTTCTATTATGCTCGTAGCCCTCATCCTATGATCCATTGGTGATGATGCTGCTCTATGGTAAGGAGACCCTGGAGTATGAAGACATGGTCTCGATATTGCAAACCAATGAATAGCAAGAGAAGTTGACCAAGGAAGATGTTCCCCCGGAGGGCTTGACCATGGAGGAGAGATCTGAAAGATCAAAGGAGAGAGGCAAGTCAAGGGGATGATCAAAGTACTGGAAGAGCAAGAATAGGAAGGAAGCTAGATGCTACAAGTGCAACGAGATCGGACACTTCAGGCATAATTGCCCACAATGGAAGAACAAGAAGAGAGAAAAGTGTGGATTTGATGCACTGAGTATAGTGGCTGATAGTGAGGTGGAGGATGACCTCTTGGTTATATTAGATGGTCATTGAAGATACACAGATGTATGGACCCTGGATTCAGCCTGTTCGTATCACTATACTCCAAACCGATCTTGGTTTGTCTCATACACCAAGATTGATGAGGGGAGTGTGATACTTGGAGATGATCACCCATATAGAGTTGCTGGTATTAGAAGCATTCGGATGAGGATGTTTGATGGGATGGTGCAGACTCACACAAATGTGAAGCACATCTCAGATTTGAAGAAAAATCTCGGGTTACTAGGCTATCTAGAGTGGAGCGACTGTAGCTTTAGCAGTCATGTCAAGAGTGGAGTTCTCAATATCTCCAAAGGTGCTATGGTGGTGATGAGGGGCAAGAGGATAGAGAACAACCTCTACAAGTTGGTTGGATCTATGGTGATCGAAGAATCTGATGCAGTGACAGCAGCACAAGATCAGCAGGAGGCTTATTGATTGTGGCACTACTGCTTAGGCCACATGAATGACCATGGAATGAAGGAGCTGAGCAAACATGGTCTGATTTCAGATCTCAATGGAGGCGAACATTACGGATGAACAATGCACACGGGCACGCATGCAAAAGTCTTTTCACGAGGTCTATAGTCCTTGACTCATGGATTAGGTCTAGTCACGAGGTCTATGGAGCTGTTGTGCTATCTAGCGGTCAGGAGAGCACGCAAGAGCTAATCGGATGGCTATTGGATTGATTGAAGGAACCAAATCTAGGATTTCATGGGTAGATCTTGAAATTTTTTCAAGATCAGATAGCAAAAGACTTAAATAAATTAAATATTTATTTAAATAAATATAAAAATATCCTAGATCTAAGATTTATTACATGATTAAGGCATGATATTAAATCAAAAATTAAAAACATAAAGAGAAGATTAACATGTTGATATCTTCAACATGTTACAATACTACATCTAATGCAACTATGAAACCAATAGATCAGATCTATTACCTATGCAAATTAGATGTTCTAACTTGCTAATACGGGCTTGAGGATAAAGCTATGAGCCACACACACATTCAGCCTCTAGGAGTCGTCCACACGAGCCCACAAGCATGATCAAAAATCTCGATGCAGGAAATCAGCACAGTATGCTAGTACTGTACTGATCTTTCTTCGATGATCGATCAGATGCCTTCTTCTTCTAGATTTAGATTCTTCCAAAAAGAAGAAGGTGAAGAAGAGGTTTTAAATCTGAGACTCTCTCAAAAAACCCAAGGAAGAAGGAAGGAAGATGATGAACACAGCAACCCTGGAAGAAGACCCTCTTCTTCTTCTCTTTGCTCTCACCTAGATACCTAGTTTGGTGTCTATAGAACCCCAATGCCCAAAGACTCTCTCCCTCTAATTTTTACACACCTCAAATCTCTCTCAAATATCTATATTCCATGAAAATTTCAGCCAAAAATTCATCCTAAATAAAAAGATATGCAAAGTCAAAGTTTTGTCAAAACTCAGACAAGGAAAGGACATAATATGGCAAGTTATTGGGGCACCCAACTCTTGGGCACCCCCACCTTATTTCCTACCATGGACCAGCAATAGGGGTGCATAAAAACTTCTTCTTTTACCATGGAATTCAAAGAAATAAAGAAGGTGTGGGCGTCACAATTAGAAGGAGGTGTTTTTAGTTTATTAGGAATCTCATAGAATCCTAGAACAAAACTTACTTCTCTTTTTGACTTGGTCAACTACCAAATTATCATATGAGAAAGTGAGGTAAAGAGGAGGCATGCGTGAAGATTAGGGAAAAGAGTATTTCCATGAAAAATTCCTAAAAAATTGGCATGGGGGGCTTAGAGGGCTAAGATGGCGCAAGGTGGAATCCTAGTCTCACTAGGATTCCATCTATGACTTGGTCAAACATGGTTTCTCAAACCAAATTAAATCAAAACCAAGTCAACTAAATAAAATAAGATTCTAACTTAATTAATAACTTAATTAAATTAGATTTTGATTTTAATTTAATTTTTTAATTAAATTAAAAAATTGGGTTGATCGCAGTCCTAGTTAAACTAGGACTAGTTCTTTCCTGCACTTAGCATATCCAATAAGCCAATTGGACTTGATCCAATCAAGCCCAAAGTAAATCTAATTAAATCATATTTAATTAAACTTAATCTTAGTTCTTTGGCTTAATCAAATTAAGCTAATTAGCAATTTAATTGCTAATCGATCCTCCTATAATTCTTGCACTAGGTTAAACATCAATCGTATTGATTGTTTAATCCTAGAATGATTCTTAATCATTGATCAACCATCTGATCGAATCATGAGCTCTAATGTGTGTGACCTCATGGGTCCAAACTAAGTTGGTAGTATAGGAATATATTTTTATACTAATTGAAGTAACCATCTAGCAATGGTATCCGATGGTCGGATAGGTCGAATATGTAGAACATCATCCTTAGAACCCATGCGGATATAGTTTCCATATAATTCATCCTCTTGACCAAAATGCTCGTAGGACACCTCAAAGTTCAACTATCAACTCTGATCGGGTTGTCCACATTGTATTTCAAAATACCAAATCTATTTGATGGATTATCCTGGCCAAGGTTTTGCTATATTGAAATACAGTGATACATTATTCTCCAACTCTTGGAGTGGTCAACTCCATCTTGATCACACTCTAACTTCACAAGTACTTGACTGTGCTCAGAAGCCTTCCATTACTGAATTAGAAATTTAGTTAGTCTATTACTAAAGCATAGTGAGTTGTTTGCAAGCCACTGAGGTGATCTCAGGTCTAAGGGATACTTATACCTATATCCCATCAGAGATATTCTCGATAGCAGAATGCTCTAAAGTTGGTCACATTCAATGATGATGTACCCATACATCTCATCTTTATGCTATACCAGTGTTTCTACACTCTTTGGTTAAGAGGACAACCAATCTATATGGCATATAGCGACCTATGCTTGATAGATGCTGTCGTCCTAATTAACAGCCTATCATTTGGTCATGAACAAATTTAAGGACTAATCGATAAATCCTCTCTTTATCGAAGCTAAATAGTCCTAAGGACTTCATCACAATAATGAAGTTCGTTAGAAGATGAATACTTTATGATGAAATATACCAAAAATATATTTTATTTATTAATGATTCAATTACAGATATAATATAGCTCAATCATCAACAGACTGATGATTGGCTTTGAGACACATTTACCAACAACTCCTACTTATCCTAAAGTCACTCGGCATAGTATCTAATATCCATCTTCGACTTGTGATTGTTAAACTCCTTTATTGCCAAGGCTTTGGTGAAGGGGTCGGCCAGGTTCTCCTTTTCGTTGACTTTTTGAAGGTCAATGTCACCTTTATCCATGATCTCCTTGACTAGGTGGAAGTGATGTAGAATATGCTTTGTTCGCTAGTGTGCCTTCGGTTCTTGCGCCTGAGCAATGGCACCAATGCTGTTGTAGTTGAGCAGGATCAGACCATCAAGAGAGGATGCTACTCCGAGCTTGATGATAAATTTTCTCAGCCACACAGCTTTCTTTACGGCATCTGATGCTGCGATATACTCTACTTCACAAATAGAGTTTGCCATAGTATGCTGCTTAGAACTCTTTCAGTAGATAGCTCCATCATTTAGAGTAAAGATATATTCCAACATGCTTCTACTATCATCATGGTCAGATTGAAAGTTGGAGTCTGTAAACTCCACAAGTTTCAGATCTGACTTTTCATAAATCAACCATTGGTCCTTAGTATTTTTCAAATACTTAAAGATGGTTTTAACCACTTTTCAGTGATTTTCTCTAGGGTTAGACTGGTATCTACTCACTACTCTAGTGAGTATGCCACGTCTGGTCTCGTACATATCATGGCGTACATGATAGATCCCACTGCTGAAGCATATGGGACTTTACTCATACGCTCTCTCTCTTCAAGTGTTGTTGGACAATCTTCTTAGAGAGAGAAATTTCATGACCTATCGGGAGATAGTTTTTTTTAGAATTCTCCATGCTGAACCTCTTCAGCATAGTATCTATGTACATATACTGGGATAACCCAAGCATCCTTTTAGATCTATCCCTATAGATCTTCATCCCTAGGATGTAGGATGCTTCACCCAAGTTCTTCATGGAGAACTATGATGACAATCAGACTTTTATTCCCTACAGTGCAGGAATGTCATTTTCAATTAAGATAATGTCATCCACGTACAAGATAAGGAATACTACTGCTGGACCATTTGCCCATTTGTAACAGGGTTCTTCTTCATTCTTAACGAAGCCATACGTTTTGATCACTTTATCAAAATGCATGTTCCAACTCCAAAATGCTTGCTTCAGTCCATAAATGGTTCTCTGAAGCCTGCACATCTTATACTCATCTATAGATGTGAACCTATCAGGTTATATCATATACACCTCTTCAGTCAACTCACCATTCAGGAAAGCTATCTTCACATCCATCTGCTAGATCGCATAATTCAGATAGGCAGCAATCACAAGCATAATTCGAATAGATTTAAGCATTGCCATAGAAAAAAATATCTCATCATAGTCAATACCATAATGTTGACGATATCCCTTAGCAACTAGATGCACTTTATAGGTCTCCACCTTTTCATCTGCACCTCTTTTTCTTTTAAAGATCCATTTACATCCAATGGGTTTAACCCCTTTGGGTGGATCAACCAATATCCACACATCGTTGATCTTCATAGACTCCATTTTGGATTTCATGGCCTCAAACTATTTCTCGAAATCAAGTCTCTACATAGCATCCATATAGGTGATTGGATCCTCATCGTTCTCATCAAGTTCAATGGGATCACCATCTTGGACCAAGAAATCATAGTATCTATCTGGATGACGTAGTACTCTACCCGATCATCTTAATGGTGCAGGTACATTAGACTTTGGATTTGATCTAATCAAATTTGACTCAAGTTCAGCTATAGGTGTTGATTTTTCTACCTATTGAACTTCATCAAGTTCAACCTTAGAGATAATAGTTCTTTCACCAAGGAACTCCTTTTCCAAAAATATTGTCTTAAGGCTGATGAACACCTTTTGTTCATCAGCATAGTAGAAATAGTATTCTTTGGTCTCTTTTAGGTATCCTATAAATGTACACTTGTTAGACCTAGGTCCAAGTTTATCTGTAATTAACCGTTTGACATAAGCCAGGCACCCCCAAATCCTAAGGTGTGAAAGTGTTGGCTTACGTTCTATCCATATCTCATATGGAGTCTTAACTATAGACTTACTTAGAATCCTATTTAATAGATAACAAGCCGATTTGAGTGCATATCTCCAGAAGGATATCGACAAGCTGACGAAACCCATCATGGATCAGACTATATCTAACAGAGTCTGATTCCTCCACTCAGACACACCATTATGCTATAGTATTCTTGGAGGAGTCCATTAGAAGAGAATCTCATTCTCTCCTAGATATGTGAGAAACTAACTGAAAAGATATTCTCCTCCTCAGTCAGATCGAAGAGTTTTAATACTCTTTCTAGTTTATTTTTCTACTTCACATCGAAATTATTTGAACATTTCAAAAGAATCCGACTTATGTTTCATCAGATAGATATATCCATATCTGGATAGATCATCTGTGAAAGTGATGAAGTAGACATATCCACCTCTGGCACTTGTGCTCATTGGTCTACATACATCAGTATGTACTAGACCTAAGAGCTCAGTGGCTCTCTCATCCTTTTCAGTAAAAGATGACTTGGTCATTTTACCAAGAAGATAGGACTCACAGGTTGAAAGTGATTCACAATCACTGACTTCGAGGATTCCCTCTTGAGTTATTCTGTTTATCCTATTCTTATTTATATGACCTAGCCTATAGTGCCATAAATAGATATCTAACACACTATCTAATCTAGGATGCTTGCCAGTAGGATAGACTATGTTAATAGGTTGTGATAACATATACACACCATTGTTCAAATGTCCATAGAAAATAGTAACACCATTCATAATGATGTTACAAACTTATTTTTTTATTAAAATTTCATAATCATTTTTGGACAAGAAGGCCTACAAAAATGATATTTAAAAAAAAACTAGGATAGAAATGATAATCACTAAGAACAATGATATGAGACTTAAATACAAGTTTCAAAATTTCTAAAGCTAGAACTAGAACTGGTCTTCTATCTCCAACATTTAAGAATCTTTCACTTTGCTCGAATCTCCTACTGACCTACAACCCTTGCAATGAATTACAAATATGGTAAAGACTATCGGTATCCAATACCCAGTCAGTAATATCATAAATAAAGAAATTACAAGCAATTATCATATAAATACCTTGCCCAGCAACAGCTTGCTTCTTTCTCTACCTGTTCGGGTCTAGAGAGGCAATGCACTGAGGATAGTTTCTTTTTCAATGCCCTCACTTCTTGCAAAAGAAGCATTCAACTTGACTTTTATCAGGCTTGATCTTTTTGGTCTAGCCCTGCACAGATGTCCCAGCCTGAACTTGCACCTTCTTAGCTTTCTGCTTCTTATTCTTCTTTTCTTTTTTAAAGGGTCGAGAACCAGAAGATGAACCTCCCATTAAGGTCACTGACTTCTTATGGAGTTGGTGATCCTTCTTAAAGTTTTGAAATAACCCCAGTAACCCGTAGCAGTCTACTTTAGGCTTTGTCATTCTGAAATGAATAAGGAATGGAAGAAAGGACTTGGGCAATGAGTGCAGTATTGCATCCTTCCCAAGCTGTTTATGCAAGGAAAAATTGAGCTTGCTCAATTGCTCTATTAGCTCGATTATGTACAATACATGATCAGTGATAGAGGCACCATCCTGCATTCTGGCATTGAAGATGGTACAACTAGTTTTGTGCTTCTCCACGTCATCGAATATGCTAAAGGAATCCTCCAACACTTGAAGCATGTCCTTTGGTAGAGCTATCTCAAATCTATGATTGAACTCATCGCTCATGGTAGCCAGCATGATGCAGCATACAGTAGTCCGATCACTAAGCTACTTTTGGTAAGTATCTCTGACTGTACCATGTGCATTGGCAGTTGGCTCCTTAGGTGCAGGATCCATTAGCACATATAGTATCTATTCATGCTCCAAGACTATCTTTAACTTTTGGTACCAGCTACCAAAGTTGGGTCCCACCAAATTATCATTGTCCAACAATGATCGGAGTGATAGAAAAGTGGCCATATCTGCACAAAGAAAAATCATAACCTAATTAGTAATTGATTCATTAAATCTAAAGATTTAGACTTCAATCAAAAGATTCTCCCATTATTTTATTCGAATTGATAGCCTCTACCTCCAATTCAAGGAATTATCCTAATTCCTTAGTGGGTACTAGAATCCACATAGACTACACACGAGCCTAACTTTGGTTGGCCAACCCATGTGCATCTAAGGATAGGTTCATAATCAATTATTTCTTCAAATAATTTTTAGTAATTAAATTTTGCCCCAGTCCATAATCGGTAGGCTTTGGCCTCCACTGAAAAGATCTAGTTAGGTCCAACCATTAACATGACCATACTTGGCCCCTCTAACCAATGAATGATTAGACCCAACTTTGGTTAGCTAACCTAACCACCATTTAGAAAGATATAGCCAAGAAATCATATAATGAATGATAATTCCATCAGCCGATAAGCATCAGGCCTTTGGGCCTCTAATGACTATCCAATGGATAGATCCATTATCATCCACTTAATGGGAGGCTATGATCTAGTTATTACCATAACTAATTCATTTTAAGGATCTAATAATTTTAGAGGATTTAATTTTTAAAGAAGAGGGAAGGTCAGACGAACCAGCTTATCATGATTCTCCCACTGACTTCACCAAGTCAGCTTAAGGAAGATCATTAATAAGCTAGTCAAGAAGCACCTAAATCAGTCATACTGATTTACCTAACTGACATGGGTCAACTCGAATAGTCAAGTGATCCGATCAAAACATAATTTTACCAAGAGGCTAGGTAAGTTCGATCAGGAGGAGGGTCTGCCAAAGCTTGCCTTAGACACCATCAGAAATAGCCAAGTAAGCGGACTGCCAATTAAAGACCACTAGCTTGGTTTACCTTAGACACCAACCGGTTTAATTAGTTTCAATTAGATCAACCTAACAGTTCATGCTAGACCTTGTAGTTAAGAATCAAGTCCATCTTGGGTCTCGTTAAAGACATGGACTTGACCAACTACAAATATTGTAATTGATCTAGAGAATCCTTGGCCTAATCTAAAACAATAATTGATTAAATTTAGTTAATTCTCTAATTAAGTCTATTCTTTAATCTAACCCTAGGTCTAGCCCAATTAATGAACCTAATCTCCACTAGCCCATTTAACCCATTGTATTATGATTCGTGTCTTAGGATTTTTAATTTACAATCCTAGATCCTAATCAAATAACTTTTTAATTCTTAATTAAGTTTTAGGCTGAGGTTTGGGGTTCGATTTTTCAAAAATAATTTTCATATTTGTAAAATATTTTTACAACATGATTCTATCAATCAAGTTGCATGTTTGATTCATAATCAAAATGTAAGTAACAAAAACATAAATCTACTTTAGATCTAATCTATACAGGTTCATGTAATTGAAATAATTTCAACACCAATCAATCATAAATCAACTTAGATCAAATCTAACATATTTATGATAATTAAAATTAGATTAAAATACTTTTAATAAGATCATAAAATTTTTTAGATCTAATCTAAAATTTTATGATCAATATTTTAGATCAGCATGTACTAGGATAACCTTTTCACTATAAGCGGTAAACCTTATAGCAGGACAACCTTATAGCAGTTCGTGCAATCTAAAATTTTATTTTTAGATCTAAAACTATTTTAAATCTATTAAATTATAAATAAAATTATATTTAATCTAATAAATTTATAATTAAAAATAGATCATCATAAACTAGGATAATCTTTTCACTGTAAGGGATAAACCTTACAACAGGACAACCTTATAGTAGTTCGTGAGATCTAAATTTTTAATTTTAGATTTAATAATTAAATTATAAATTATATATAATTTAATAAATAATCTAAATGTGCTCAAAAAAATCATGCAATAAGAACTTGGCTCTAATACCAATTGAAGAAACCAAATCTAGGATTTCATGGGATGATCTTGAAACTTTTTCAAGATTAGATAATGAAAGACTTAAATAATTTAAATATTTATTTAAATAAATATAAAAATATCCTAGATCTAAGATTTATTACATGATCAAGGTATAATATTAAATCAAAAATTAAAAATATAAAGAGAAGATTAACATGTTGATCTCATCAACATGTTATAATACTACATCTAATGCAACTATGAAACCAATAGATCAGATCTATTACCTATGCAAATTAGATATTCTAACCTACTGATCTAGGCTTAAGCATGAAGTTGTGAACCACACATGCATCTAGCCTCTAAGAGTCATCCACATGAGCCCACGAGCACGATCAGAAATCTCGATGCAGGAAATCAGCATAGTATGCTAGTACTGTGCTGATCTTTCTTCGATGGTCGATCAGATGCCTTCTTCTTCTAGATTTGAATTCTTCTAAAGAGAAAAAGGTGGAGAAGAGGTTTCATATATGAGACTCTCTCAGAAAACTCAAGGAAGAAGGAAGGAAGATGACGAGCGCAGCAACCCTAGAAGAAGATCATCTTCTTCTTCTTTTTGCTCTCACCTAAATACCTAGTTTAGTGTCTATGGAACCCCAATGCCCAAAGACTCTCTTCCTTTGACTTTTTCATACCTCAAAGCTCTATCAAAATTCTATATTACATAAAAATTTTAGCCAAAAGTTCATTCTAAATAAATATATATACAGAGTCCAAGTTTGGTCAAAAACTCAGACAAGGAAAGGACATAATATGGCAAGTTATTGGGGCACCCAACTCTTGGGCACCCCCACCTTATTTCCTACCATGGACCAGCAATAGAGGTGCATAAAAACTTCTTCTTTTACCATGGAATTCAAAGAAAATAAAGAAGGTGTGGGTGGCACAATTACAAGGAGGTGTTTTTAGTTTATAAGGATTCTATCTCATAGAATCCTAGAACAAAACTTCTCTTTTTGACTTGGTCAACTACCAAATTATCATATGAGAAAGTGAGATAAAGAGGAGGCATGCGTGAAGATCAGGGAAAAGAGTATTTCCATGAAAAATTCCTAAAGAATAGGCATGGGGGGCGTGGAGGGCTAAGGTGGTGCAAGGTGGAATCCTAGTCTCACTAGGATTCCATCTATGACTTGGTCAAACATGGTTTCTCAAACCAAATTAAATCAAAACCAAGTCAACTAAATAAAATAAGGTTCTAACTTAATTAATAACTTAATTAAATTTAATTTAATTTTAATTTAATTTTTTAATCAAATTAAAAAATTGGGTTGATCGGAGTCCTAGTTAAACTAAGACTAGTTCTTCCCTGCACTTAGCTTATCCAATAAGCCAATTGGACTTGATCCAATCAAGCCTAATTAAATCATATTTAATTAGACTTAATATCAGCCTTTAGTCTTAATCAAATTAATCCAATTAGCAATCAAATTACTAATCGATTCTCCTGCAATGCTTGCACTAGGTTAAACATCAATCGTATTGATTGTTTAATCCTAGAATGATTCTTAACCATTGATCAACCATTCGATTGAATCATGAGCTCTAAGATATGTGACCTCATAGGTTTGAACCTAAGTCAGTAGCACAAGAATATATTCCTATACTAATTTTCAACATTCTCTGTAAGGGAGCTAGCACCCTGGAGAGATAGATAAGCCTCGAATCAGATCAGACTTCGTATGGATACCTATAAAGGCGGGGCATTTGTGTGGCTTAAGGAACCGATCAAGTCCTTGATCATCAGCTATGGAGTTCTTCGACCCGCATTAAGGTATGAGATCTAATCTCATAATTCATTTTTAGATTACATGTGTCTTGTAAGAATTCGGTATCACTCTGATACCAATTGTTGGCGTATCTCCATGGCATCACCTAGCCCTGATACCATGATGTAGAAGCCCCTGATCTTTAGCATGGATCTGAGAAGATCTTTAACATTCTCTAAGGATAGCAAACCATCAATCTACCAATCTAGATGTGTGATGGGGTGCCTCCCTCCTTGGACTTGAGGGAGGCGCCCCCTTGGGGCTGCAACTCTAGAGAGAAGAGAGAAAAAAGATTGAAGAAGAAAAGATCTATATCCAATCCATGTTATGAAATCCTAATACATCCTATGTATTTATACATAGCTATTAGGCTCGATCAAAAATTTTCCTGGCAAACCCAATACATGAAAGCACTCACCGAGCCCATGTACATCCATGTCTCCTATACTCTCATTCCCTAGACCTAAATCCGATCCAAACATGTGTTAGCCATCTTAAGACCTTATTGAACCAAGATCCCTTGGATTAATCTTAATCTAAGACCAAACAGAAAATTCAAATAGTTCTGTACAGCACCGTCGAGCTAGCTCTCTCAGAAGTCGAGCTGGCTCGACTGCAACTTGCCCAAATGCCATCTTCTGTCTGCTTGAGATAGTCGGCTCGACTGCATCTCGAGTCGGCTCGATCTCAGCCCGAGCTGGCTTGACTGCATATTCGAGCCAGCTCACCTATGTGTCAGCCCCTGTCTTGGCTGTTTCTTTCTCTTGGCTTCGGTCCTTTGCTCCATCTTGTGTTCCAAGTCTCTGGAGCACCTACCAAGCCTGCTCAAGATCCTCACACTTGAACCTTGAGTCCCATGTAGGGCTACACACCGCCTTCACCTAGGATAACTCCTATCCTAACCCTAGGATAACTCCTATCCTAGCCCTAGGACTCACACCCATCCTAAACTTTCGAAGCCAACACCCTGGCTCCTCCTATGGCCTCCCAAGGCTTGGCAGCATCATAAATCCTAACAATCTCCACCTTGGTGTCCCAAGTCTTGGCAAACCCTAGCAATGCTCTCCTACACGATCCCACTATCGCTGCATACCTTGATAGCCTCTTGTGCAATCATCACCTTCACCAATTCTCTTCAGTTGTTGTGCATCCTTGGAGACCTTTGGGATGACCGCCTCCACCATTGAAGACCTTGGCTTGCACCATCCTAAAATTGTAGGAATCCTTCTACTTGGCAGCTGCATCAATTTTTCTGAACTTTTTTGAAGAACCTACAGCATTCCTGCACCAACACATGCTATACCATCTTACACGATCTTCTTAGAACTATGCCTATCCTTCCTCACATGCTGCTCCACCTGGAACTATGTATCTTCGGCATTGGTGCTAGGAAATCAATCCTCCTACATTCCACCACTCTAAACTCATGCCAATTTTTCTCTCCACCAGTGAAGCCACCTCTGCTCGATGCTCCATTTGAAATTGAAGTCCACCTGATGCCATAGAAGCTAACTTTGTATCCGAGTCTCTTGAGGCCAACCATCCAATGCTGCACTGTCGGGCCTGCTGCTGTACCTCGAACACCATCACTGCCCCTTCGAACCTCCGCACTCCGCAGCCCTCTTCGAAGTCATATCGGATACCTCCGCAACCTACGGGCACCTCCAAAATATATAGGATTTCATCCAATTCCTCTAAATCCAGTGATTAAACCCTAAAAAATTTTATCCTAGCACTTCTTTTCTTCTGCCCCTACACCAGTCATCACTTCAATTGTGCCCAAAGGAATGATAGCTCAAATCCTTTCCTGGGCTTAGACCCACCTATCACATCCTGAGGCTCCTGAGACTCTCTAGCTCTCCATAAGACCTACTTTCGATCTCCTTGAGAAGCTCCTGATACTCTCTACTGAGATACTTTCCTCGATTGCTGCACCGTTGAGCCTCTCTCAGTCTCACGCCTCTAGAAAAGCCCTACTGCAGCACTCCCTACTTCATCTCAACACTGCCTTCTCATAGGTATCTAGGTCCTCTCTTACCATATATAACTCATCCTCCACCTAAACCACGACTCTCCCTGGTGCTCCTATAGAACAAATCCTGATGCAAGATCAGCCTTCTAGCCCTGACCTGCTAGACCTCCATCATTGCAACTCTTGTCTCGGATACTTTGCAACCCCATGGGCACCTCCAAAACCACCGAGGATCTTCACCTCTGAACCTACTGCGATGCTCCATGGATCAACCATCTCCATCACCCCCAAGATTTTGCAAATCCATGCTCTAGTCGAACCATTGAATGCATCCCCGACTATTTTTCCACCCTCCTATAATTAAAGGACGTATAGTCTCTTCTTCAGCCTTTTCTTTGACAATTATCCCTTGAAAAACCTCTCTTCGTCCGCCAAACAGCCCCATACTATCCATCTTCCTAGAGAACCCGATCATCTGTCATACACCCCGATCTCTCCACCAAGATCGATCAGCAAATCATACACCCAAACCTTCCATCCCAAGAAAAATCCTTTCCATTAATCCTCTCATCCTCCACCTTCAACCCGCTACTTCCGGTTGGTCAAACCATAGCAAAATACAAAGATAGATCTGAGACATACCATAGAATACTTGTGCAGATTTTTGATTTCTTCCTTGTATGACTTCTCCTTCGCTTCCACGCACCATCAAGCTTTGATACCAACTTATAAGAATCTGGTATTGCTCTAAAACCAATTATTAGCTTATCATCATGGCATCACCTAGTCCTAATACTATGTTGCGGAAGCTCCTGATCTTTAGCATGAACTTGAGGAGATCTTTGCATTCTCTAAGGATAGCAAACCAGCAATCTATTAATCTAGATCTATGATGAGGCGCCTCCCTTCTTGGGCTTGAGAGAGGCACCCCCTTGGGGTGGCAACTCTAGAGAGAAGAGACAAGAGAGATTGAGAAAGAAAAGATCTATATTCAATCCACGTTATGATACTCTAATACATCCTATGTAACTATACATAGCTATTAGGCCTGACCAAAAACTCTCCTGACTAATCCAATGCATGAAAGCACTCACCAAGCCCATGTACATCCATGTCTTTCATGCTCTCATTTTCTAAATCTAAATCCAATCCAAACATGTGTTAGCCACCTTAAGATCTTATTGGACCAGGCCTTAAGATCCCTTGGATTAATCCTAATCCAAGATCAAATAGAAAACTCGAATAGTTCTGTATGCCACCGTCGAGCCTGCTCTCTCAGAAGTCGAGCTAGCTCGACTACATCTCATTTGAACACCATCTTCTATCTGCTTGGGACAACCGGCTTGACTGCACCTCGAGTCAGCTCAATCTCAGCCCAAGCTAGCTCGATTGTGCATTCGAGCCAGCTCGCCTTTGTGTTAGCCCCTATCTTGGTTGATTCTTTTCCTTAGCTTTGGTTCTTTGCTCCACCTTGTGTCCCAGATCTTCGGAGCACCTACCAAGTCTCTTCAAGATCCTCACACCTGAATCTTGAGTTCCATGCAGGGCTATACGCTGCCTTCACCTAAGATAACTCCTATCCTAGTTCTAGGACTTACACCCATCCTAGACTCCTGGAGCCAACACCCTGGCTCCTCCTATGGCCTCCCAAGGCTTGGGAGCACCACAAATCCTAACATGTCTTAGATCCATGATAAGGAAGAATATTAAATTTGATCAAATGCATGATAGATTAATAGTTAATCTAGATTCATTTCCACTATGATTTCAAAATAGTTTTAAAATACATGCATGTAACCTACCCTGCATTCTAACAAAAGGTGCTTTTATTTTTTCTTGATCAAGGAATAAAGGACATGAAACTTGATGGATTTCCTTACTTTTGCTTGACATAAAGTTGTTGTTCTTGGAGTCATGTGTCTTATTATGAAGAGTTTGTATATTCTGGTTTGAAGTTATCGTTGGCTCCTAGGAGAAACTTTTGAATCATGATTTGCATTGATGAGTTGGTTTTGGCTGGAGACTCTTTTTTGATTTGCTGGGGCTTCAGTACTGTCTTGGCACAATCAATTAGTTTTTTCATATAGATAATTGTTGGAATTGGAGAGAATGTCTCTAAGGATTGGGTTGGAATGTTTTGGTGGGATGGAGAGGATGCCTTTAAGGACTGAGTTGGAGCATGATCTTGCTGTCTTGGAGACACATTTTGCTAAGGAGAAATTTGCATTGCTTGGATAGAACTATTGCTACCTTGATTTTCTCGCTTCATTGGAGGAGATGGCTCTAGCACTTGGATAGTGAGTGTTATATTGATATAGTGATGATGTCAATGATGGTGATACTGGTGATGACATTGGTAATGATGGTGATGAGGACTACTTGAGTAGCTAGAACTATAGAAAGTCATCATCTAGTTGGATGATGTTGGAACAAACGGTACTGATTGGATACCGATTATTATATCTACAACTGCTCGGAGCCACAGTCGTAGATCCGATCTCTTGCACGAGCCTAAGTGTTAATCCAGAAATATGATGAAAAGCAAAAAAGTTAATGATGGCACCTAGGGCTTGGCATTGGAATCAAAGAGAAAAGAGAGAAGAGAGTTAGGGAGAAAAGCTATATATTGATTCTACTCTATTATAAAGATTATAATACCTGGGTTTATATATCCTAAGATTTTTGCTATACCACATGAACCCTAATAAACCCAAACTCCAGCTGAAAAATTTTTCTAGACTAACCCAATATATCAAAGCACTCACTGAGCCCATGTACACCCATATCTCTCATGCTCTCATCTTCTGGATCTAAACCTGACCCATATATGAGTTAGCCACCTTAAGACCTTATTGGACCAAGCCTTAAGATCCAAACAAAAAATCTCATCCAGTTCTATTCGCCACCATCGAGCTGGCTCTATAAGGAGCCAAGCTGGTTCGAATGCGTCTCATCCAAATTCTATCTTCCATCTGTTTGAGATAGCTAGCCCGACTGCACCCCGAGTTGGCTCGATCTTAGCTCGAGCTGGCGAGACTACGTATCCAAGCCAGCCTGCATGTATGTCAGCCCCTTATCTTGGTTAATTCTTCTCCTGACTTTGGTCCTTTACTCCACCTTATGTCCTAAATCTCCGAAGAACCTACCAAGCCCCCTCAAGGTTCTCACACCTGAACCTCGAGCCCGTACAGGGCTTTATACCATCTTCTCCTAGGACAACTCCTATCCTAGTCCTAGAACAACTCCTATCCTAGCCCTAGAACTCACACCTATCCTAAACTCCCAGAGCCAACACCCTAGCTCCTCATGTGGCCTCCCAAGATTTGGGAGCACCACACCAAATTCTACAATCTCCATCTTGGTATGCCCAAGCCTTGGCACACCTAGCAATATCCTCCTGTACGATCCCGCTATCGATGCATGCCCTGATTATTGAAAATTGTATCCTAAAGCCAATCATCTAAATTATAGATGGTTGAGCTAAATGTAATTATACTTGAATTATTAATAAATAAAATTATTATTTTGATCTTTTCATCACTTTGTACATCTTTCTATAATGAACTCTTCTATGATGAAGTCCTTAGGACTATTTAGACTTGACGAAGGAGGATTTATCATTTAGTCCTCAAACGTGTTCACGATCAAATAATTCGTTATTACCCAAGACAACAATGTATCGAGTGTAGGTCGTTATGTGCCATAAGTATTGGTTGTCCTCTTAACCAAGAAGTATAGAGATACTGTTATGGCATGCAGGTGAAGTGTAGGGGTACATTTCACTGAACGTGATCCAACTGCAGAGCTCTCTACTGTCAAGAGTTGCTTGCGAAGGATATGGGTATAAGTGTTCCTTAGACCTGAGATCACCAAGGTGATCTACAAACAACTCACTACACTAAGGTACTGGACAATCTGAATTTCTAATTTAGTGATGGAAGGCTACTAGGTGCAGTCAAGTACTTGGCTTATCGGTGTGTGAGTTAAGATGGGATTGATCCCTCCAAGTGTTAGAGCAAGTGCATCACTGTATTTCAATTTAGCAAACCCTCGATCGGGGTGGTCCATGTGATGGACACTGAGTTTTGAAATACACTGCGGATGAATTTTATGATTGACAGTAAATCCTAGATCATTCTTTGAGCATCGAGATTAAGGGGATGAATTATACGATAACCATATGCCACAGATTCATCATTATTTCATTGCAACTTTTCAATCTATTCGGACGTTAGATACTATTGCTAGATGGTCACATCGATTGGTATAGAAAATTGATTCCTCTGCTATCAACTAAGGATTCAAACCCATGGGATCACACATAATAGGAGTTTCTACCTGATCTGATGGCTGATATTGAGTCTCGATGACCTAAGACTCTATGGTCAAGAGTTTCACTGGACTGAAACTCTATGATCAAGAGTTCCACTTGACTGGGACCCTAAGTCCTTCATGTTCAGGACTCTCGAGTGTGACTTTGAGTCCTTTGTGTTTAGGACTCTCTGAATGAGAGTCCCGATGACATGGGGCTCTATGATCGAGAGTCCCACTGGACTGGGACTCTCTGACCAAGAGTCCTAGTGGATTGAAACTCTGAGTCCTACTTATTTGAGACTCTCTGATCAAGAGTTTCACTGGTCTGGGACTCTATGATCTCAAGATCTATTTATTTAGAACACTGGGTTCAAGGGTCCCACTGGATTGAGACTCTTTAGGAGTTTCATGTTGATGGGACTCTGATGCCTGATAACCCATCTGATTGAGACTCTAATATTTTTGAAGGATTAATGAGCAATTCAATTGCTGATTAGCTTAATTTGATTGAGTGATGAGGATTTGATCAAGTACAATTGAATTTGATTCAATTGGGTTTGACTCGATTAGGTCATGAGATGATCAAATCGCTAAGGAAGATTCGATCCTAATTTGATCAGGATCTGGACCTAATTAATTTTTAATTTGATTAAAATTTTATTGATTTAAATTAAGCCTAATTTGGTTGGGTTAAACCTGGTCTAATTGGTTTAAATTAATTGGTTTGGTTGAAACTAATTAGGACCAAGTCAAATGAGATTTGAATTTAAATTCTCCCTAGCGCCCACCATATTTGACTTTTCCACCTTGACCCACGCCCTCCTTTGATTTTTGCATGATATTTCTCATGCAGAAATGAATGTGCACCCTTCCTCTCTTCTGCCTTTATCCTGGTTCAAGGGTTGGACTAGTTCAAACTAAGTTGAATTTTGAATTCAACTTAGTTGGTTTGAAATTTGAAAAACCTAATCTCTTCCTTATCTATTCTCCACACCTATCTAAACTTTTTGTCGCATATTTTTTTGGTAATTTCTGATAGAGGGCAAGTAGAAGGAGAGTTCTTCTACTTGTCACCCTCTTGGATGAGGCAGTGGAAATGGATAAGACCCCATTTGAATTCAAATACTTGAAGTTGGTTGAAAGTAGTTCGACCAATCTTAACCTATCCACTCCACATGGAATTTTCACTATTTTTTTATGCAATAAATTATGAGAATTTTTGTGCATCGGTTATCTTTTTGTGGTAAAAATTTAAAAGCAATTGGGCATTGGTTTTAGGCAAAAAAAGATCTTAGAGTGAAGGTGAGCAGAGTCCTATAGCACTTTATTTTTCCTTCATGCCTCTATTCTCTTCTGATTTTTGTATCTAAGGACACCCAACTTTTAGATATGATCTAAATAGGGTTTATAGATTCAAAAGTCATCTTTTTATAAAAACTCATTTCATAGAAAAATACCACATAGAAAGGGCATGAGAGGGTTTTTAGTGCATCAGGATTTTTTGGCCGAGTGAAACCCAAGACTTGGGAATCTGGGTTCGGGTGGAGAGATCGAGTGTTGTAAGCATCAGATTGCCACCAAATTTAAAACACCACTTCATCATCCTCCAAAGCACATGTTTTGATTTTTTAGAGTATCTAGGAGATCATAAAGAAGGTAATTGATTGGATTGATCACGATCAGCCATTGACCACCTCGGTGAAAAGCTACCACTCCAGTGGGACTGATCGGGACCAGGAGCTCCGTGTGGACCAACCATAGAGGTCGGATGTGTGTGGCTATGGTACAATATCAAAGTATTATCTGATGGATTTAGGTTGTGGTGATTAGCTACCTGCGCACAGATATCAAATTTTGAACTCGTATCGATCAGTAGATTCGATTTGCTGATCGATCACATTTAAATTTTAAATTACATATTAATATGTCTAGATCCTGAGTAGGGTTTAAATTGATTAGATCAATGGATGCAGTAGATTAATATTTGATTAATTTTAGTTTTTGCTGCTTTAATTTTAAAAATATTTTGAAAATGCATGCTAAAAATTCTGCTCGATTTTCTTCAATGGTATCCGAGCAACAAGGTTACTAGACATGTCTAATATGTAATTAGAAATTAAATATTAGTATACTTGATATGCTTAATCCAGATAACTTAGTAATCGAGAATGAATGAGCCACCAAGCCATCTGATCATAAGAAACAAGTATGATTTAAAGGCCATGTCCTCCCATTCAGTGGGGATCCCTTATGGTGGTAGGGGTGCCATCATGAACTCATTCATTAAGATGAATAGTGAAAAAATTTTAATGATTAAAATTATTTAAATTAAAAAATTAAATATGAATATGTTTTAGATTAAATCTAAAAGATTGATTCATAGTTTAATTTTCATTATGTTTTATTTTCTGTTTAAAACTAACAATGGGTTGCTGTTTGAGAAATGAGCCGACCCATTTCTGAAATGAGTCGATCCATTTAGAAAATAGAAAATAAAAATCTTTCAAAATTTGAAAACCATTTTTGAAATGTCGAACCCTGATCCATCAGTCCAAAAACTTAATTAAAAGAATTAAGTATTGTTTATAGGGTCTAGAATTATGAATTAAGATCCTAAGACAAAATCATAAGACTGTGGGTTAAAGGATTAGATGAATTAGGTCCCTTAATTGGGTTAGACCTAAAGTTAGCTAAAAAATGGATTAATCTAGAGTAATTGATCAAATCTAACCAAGTGTTGAATTAGATTAGATCAAGAACACTCTAGAATCAACTCTAATAGTTGTAGTTAGACAAGTCCATGTCTTTAACTAGACTAAGATGGACTTGATTTATGGCTCTGCGGTTAAGCCCAAAATTACTAGGTTGATTAGATTAAATCTAATTAATCAGTTGGTGTCTAAGATAAGTTTGGCAATCTAGATCAGTGGTTTTTAATTAGGAGCTACTCGCACTGATTCAATCTTTGATGAGTTAATGGCATATCCCTTCCATTGATCTTACTTACCTGGCCGACATGGTCGATTGGGATTTGATTAGATCACTTAGTAATTTAGACTAACCCATGTCACTAGGAATCAGTTTGACTGATTTCAATCGGTAAGACTGAATTAGGTGCCCATGGACTTAAATTGATCCTAGCCCTGACCTATTGACTTGTTGAAGTTAGTGGGAGGGTTTGACTTGGTGAAGTCAATGGAAAAAATTGGTCCGTATCCTTTCTATCTAAAATCATAAGTAACCTAAATCCTCTAAATTATTTTATCCTTAAAATTACTAAGTTATGAGGATAATTGAGTCATAGCCTCCCATTAATATAAATAGTAATGAGTCTAATCTTTTGGGTAGACATTGGAGGTGCCTTACACCTGGTGTTCATCTGAATATTGAAATTGCTATCCATCATATGATGATTAGGCCGCACTCTCTTAATGATGATCAGGTTAGCTAGAGCTTTCCTCGAACTTGGTTGTCATTAGTTTGATGCACCAAAGTCAATCATGCTAATGGTTGGACCTAACCAAATCTTTTCAATGGAGGCCATAGCCTACTGATTTAACATCTGGGGCAAAATCTAAATACTGAAAATTATTTGAAGAAATAATTAATTGTGAACCTACCTATAGATGCACATGGGTTAGCCAGAGCTTTCCTCGGGCCCATATGTAGTCCATGTGGATTCCAATACCCGCTAAAGAGTTAGTGTAATTCCTCGAATTGGAGGTAGAGGCTATCAATTCATTAAAAATAGTGGAAGAACCTTTAAACTAAAGTTCAAGTCTTTATAATTAATTAATTCAAGTGATAATAAGGTTTCATATTTTTCTTTCAGATAATTAGAATGGCTAGAGTTAGTCTGCTCCATTCACTATTGGATAGTGGCAAGTATTTAGGACCTAAGAATAACGAGTCTAATGTTGACCCTAATCAGGCAGACCCAGAGAGAAATGGTCCTCTTGATCCAAATAGGCTGAATAGTAGAAATCAGCAAGTGGTTACTGGTCAAGGCTGTTATATGATAACACCTTGCAATTTCTCCGTATGTGATACATCTACCTGGGTATTAGATATCAGGAGTTCGATTTATATATGCAATTCATTACATGGACTTCAAATTGGTAGAAATTTGAGAATGGTGATAGATTTCTTAATGGTGGGGATGGAAATCAAGTTTTAGTCCTAGCATTGAAAACTCTTGAACTATTTTTCAAAAATAATAGTGTCATTTTAAGTGATTGTCACTATTGTCCATCTTTTATGATGAACATAATATCCGTTGGGCTTTTGGTCCAAGATGATTATAGTTTATCAATAAAAGGATATTATTGCGATATCATTATAAATGATGTTACAATAATGCAAGGACAATTAAGAAATGGCATTTATATTTTATCACAGTCTATTAGTATAATGTACACGTCGAATAAATGACCAAAATTAGATAATGTCACTAATGCTTATCTTTGGCACTGTAGGCTCGGTCATATAAATAAGAATAGGATTAATAGGTTAGTCAAGAAGCGTATCCTTAACATTGATGATTTTGAATCATTGAATACCTATGAGTCCTTTCTTCTTGATAAGATAACCAAATCATCTTTTACTGAAAAGGGTGAGCAGGCCACTAAGCTTCTAGGTCTAGTACATACTGATGTTTGTGGACCTATGAACACATATACTAGAGGTGGATTTTACTACTTCATTACATTTACTAATGATCTATTTAGGTATGGATATGTCTATCTTATGAAGAGTAAATCTGATTCATTTAAAATGTTCAAACGATATCGAAATGAGATAAAAAAATAACTTGAAAAAAGTATTAAAATTTTATGATCTAATCGAGGAGGTGAATATCTTTCCAACGAATTTTTGACATATCTAAGAGAGAATGGGATTCTCTCATAATAGACCCCTCCTAGAACACCACAGCATAATGGTGTATCTGAAAAAAGGAATCGAACCCTGTTGGACATGGTTCGGTCCATGATGGGATTTATAAGTCTACCAATTTTATTTTGGAGTTATACACTAGAAACTGCCTATTTTATTTTGAATAATGTTCTAAGCAAGTCTATTGCAAAGACTCCATATGAGATATGGACTGAGCGTAAGCCGACACTCTCTCACTTTAGAGTTTGGGGATGTTCGGCTTATGTTAAACATTTACAATCAAAAAAGCATGGACCTAGATCCGATAAATACCATTTATAGGGTATCCCAAGGAACTAGGGGTTATTACTTCTATCCTATTAAAGAATAAAAGATGTTCATCAACAATAGAGCAGTCTTTTTGAAAAAGAAGTTCCTTGGTGTAGGAACAGCTGCCTCTAATGTTGAACTTAATGAAGTTCGATAGGTGGAAGAACGGATATATTCTAGTGAACCTATAGAATTAGATTTAATAAGATCAAATCTAGAGCCTATTGAAATGGCACCAAGGAGATCCGGTAGAGTATCGCATCAACCGAACAGATACTACGATTTCTTGGTCCGAAATGGTGATCCTGTCAAACTCGATGAGAATGACGAGGATCCAATCACCTACATGGATGCCATGTAGAGGTCTGACTTTGATAAGTGGCTGGAAGCCATGAAGTTCGAAATAGAGTCCATGAAGGTCAATAGTGTATGGACACTAGTTGATCCACTTGATGGGGTAAAATACATTGGGTGTAACTGGATTTTCAAAAGAAAATAGGATGTAGATGGGAAGGTGGAGACCGATAAAGCCGATCTGATTATCAAGAAATATCGTCAGCATTATGGTATTGACTATGATGAGATGTTTTCCCCAGTGGTAATGCTCAAATCTATTCAAATTATGCTTGCGATAGCAGCATACCTAGACTATAAGATCTGGCAAATGGATGTGAAAATAGCTTTCCTAAATGGAGAGCTGAATGAAGAGGTGTATATGATATAACCTAAATGTTTCACATCCACAAACGAGTCTAAGGTGTGCAGGCTTCAAAGATCCATCTATGAATTGAAGTAGGCATCGCAAAGTTGGAACATGCATTTTGATAAAGTAATCAGAACGTATGACTTCGTTAAGAATGGAGAAGAACCCTACGTGTATAAATGGGCCAATGGTTCTGTTGTTGTATTCCTTGTACTGTATGTTGATGACATTCTTTTAATCAAAAATGACATTCCTGTATTACAGGGAATAAAGATTTTGCTGTCATCTCAATTCTCCATGAAGGATTTGGGAGAAGCTTCCTACATCCTAGGAATAGATCTAAAAGGTTGCTAGAATTATCCCAGTCCACGTACATTGATACCGTGATGAAGAGGTTCAGCATGGAGAATTTTAAGAAGGGCTATCTCCCGATAGGCCATGGAATTTTGCTCTCGAAGAGGGATTATCCAATAACTCCTCAAGAGAGAGAGTGTATGAGTAGAATACCATATGCTTCGATAGTTGATTCTATTATGTACACCATGATGTGTATGAGATCAGACGTGGCATACTCACTTGGGGTAGTGAGCAGATACCAGTCTGATCTAGATGAGAATCACTGGAAGATTGTGAAGATAATCCTGAAGTATTTGAAAAATACCAAGGACCAGTGGCTCATCTATGGAGATACTTATTTAAAACTTATGGGATATACTGATTTTAGTTTTCAGTCAGATCATGATAATAGCAAAAGTGTGTCAAGTTTTGTGTTTATCCTAAATGGTGGAACGATCTATTGGAAGAGTTTCAAGCAGTACACTGTAGCCGATTCTGTGTGTGAGGTAGAGTATGTCATGGCATCTGATGCTGTGAAGGAAGCTGTATCACTGTAGAAGTTCATCGATGAGCTGAAAGTGGCACCCTCCTTGGATGGTCCGATTTTGCTATACTGTGACAGCACTAGAGCCATAGCTCAAGCGAAGGAGCCGAAGGCACATCAGCACACCAAACATATTCTGTGTCGCTAGCATCTTATACAAGAAATCAAGGAATGAGGTGATGTCAAGCTTCAGAAGATCGATGGAAAGGAGAATATGGCCAACCCTTTTACTAAAGGTCTAGGAATCAAAGAGTTCGATAGTCACAAATAGAAGATGGGTATTCGATACTATTCTGAGTGGCTTTAGTCTCAGTAGGAGTTGTTGGGAATTGTATCCTAAAGCCAATCATTTAGATTATAGATGATTGAGCTAAATATAATAATACTTAAATTATTAATAAATAAAATTATTATTTTGGTTTTTTCATTATTTTATGCATCTTGCTGTAATGAACACTTCTGTTATGAAGTTCTTAGGACTATTTAGACTCGACAAAGGAGGATTTATCGTTTAGTCCTTAAACATGTTCGCGACCAAATGATTCGTTGTTACCTAGGACAACAACGTATCGAGTGTAGGTCATTGTGTACATAAATATTGATTATCCTCTTAACCAAAAAATATGGAGATACTATTATAGCATGCAGGTGAAGTGTAGGGATACATTTCACTAAACATGATCCAACTATGGAGCTTTCTACTGTCAAGAGTTGCTCACGAAGGATATGGATATAAGTGTTCCTTAGATCTAAGATCACCACGGTGACTTGCAAGCAACTCACTGCACTTAGGTACCGGACTACATGAATTTCTAATTCAGTGACGAAAGGCTACTAGGTGCAGTCAAGTACTTGGCTTGTTAGTATATGAGTCAAGATGAGATTGACCCCTCCAAGTGTTGGAGCAAGTGCATCACTATATTTTAATTTAGCAAACCCTTGGTTGGGGTGGTCCATGTGATGGACACTGAGTTTTGAAATACACTATAGATGAATTTTAGGGTTGAGTAAATCCTAGATCGTCCTTTGAGCATTGAGGTCAAGGGGATGAATTATATGATAACTATATGCCACAGGTTCATCATTGTTGCATTATGACTTTTCGATCTATCCGAACATCGGATACCATTACTAGATGGTCATATCGATTGATATAGAAAATTAGTTCCTGTGCTATCGGCTAAGGATTCGAACCTATGGGGTCACACACAATAGGAGTTTCTAGCTGATCTGATGGCTGATATTGAGTCTCGATGACTTAGGACTTTATGGTCAAGAGTTCCATTGGACTGAGACTCTATGACCAAGAGTCCCACTCGATTGGGACTCTGAGTCCTTCATGTTCAGGACTCTCTGAATGAGAGTCCTGATGACTTGAGACTTTATGGTCGAGAGTCCCACTAGATTGGGACTCTCTGACCAAGAGTCCTACTAGACTGAAACTCTGAGTCCTACTTATCTGGGACTCTCTGGTCAAGAGTTCCACTGGTCTGGGACTCTATAATCTCGAGATCCATTAATTTGTGTAGGACACTAGGTTCAAGAGTTCCACTGGATTGAGACTCTTCAGGAGTTTCATATTGATGGAACTCTAATGTCTGGTAACCCATCTAATTGAAACTCTAATATTTTTGAAAGATTAATTAGTAATTTGATTTTTGATTAGCTCAATTTGATTAAGTGATAAGGATTTGATCAAGTCCAATTGAATTTGATTCGATTAGGTTTGACCCGATCAGGTCATGAGATGACTTAATCGCTAAGAAAGATTCGATCCTGATTTGATCAGGGTCTAGACCTAATTAATTTTTAATTTGATTAAAATTTTATTGATTTAAATTAAGCCTAATTTGGTTGGGTTAAATCTAGTCTAATTATTTTAAATTAATTAGTTTAGTTAAAACCAATTAGGACCAAGTCAAATGAGATTTGAATTTAAATTCTCCCTAGCGCCCACCATATTTGACTTTTCCACCTTGACCCATGCCCTCCTCTGATTTTTGCATGAGATTTCTCATGCAGAAATGAATATGCGCCCTTCCTCTTTTCTGCCTTTGACCTGGTCCAAGGGTTGGACCAGTTCAAACTAAGTTGAATTTTGAATTCAACTTGGTTGGTTTCAAATTTGAAAAACCTAATCTCTTCCTTATCTATTCTCCATGCCTACCTAAACTTTTTGTCGCACATTTTTTTGGCAATTTTTGATAGAGGGCGAGTAGAAGAAGAGTCCTTCTGCTCATCACCCTCTTGGATGAGGTGTTGGAAAAGGATAAGACCCCATTTGAATTCAAATACTTGTAGTTGGTTGAAACTAGTTCAACCAATCTTAACCTATCCACTCCACATGGAATTTTCACTGATTTTTCATGCAATAAATTATGAGAATTTTTGTGCATGGATTATCTTTTTGTGGTAAAAATTTGAAACCAATTGGGTATTGGTTTTGGGTGAAAAAAATCCTGGAGTGAAGGTCAGCTGAGTCCTATAGCACTTTATTTTTCCTTTATGCCTCTATTCTCTTCTAATTTTTGTATCTAAGGACATCGAATTTCTAGATATGATCTAAATAAGGATTATAGGTTCAAAAGTTGTCTTTCCATGAAAACTTATTTCATGGAAAAACTCCACACAGAGAGGGCATGAGAGGGTTTTTAGTGCGTCAGGATTTTTAGGCTGAGTGAAACCTAAGACTTGGGAATCTGGGTTCGGGTGGAGAGATTGAGTGCTGTGCAGATCGCCACCAAATTTGAAACACCACTTCATCATCCTCTAAAGCACATGTTTTGATTTTTTAGAATATTCAAAAGATCAGAAAGAAGGTGATCGATTGGATCGATCATGATCAGCCATTGAAGGCCCCGACGAGGAGCTAGCACTCCGATGGGGCTGATCGGGATCAGCAGCTCCATGTAGACCAACCATAGAGGTCGAACATGTGTGCAGCTATGGTGCGATACCAGAGCATTATTCAATAAATTTAGATTATGGTGATCAGCTACATGCACGTAGGTATGGATTTCTAAACTCGTATCGATCAGTAGATTCGATTTGCTGATCGATCATATTTAAATTTTAAATATATATTAGCATGTCTAGATCCTGAGTAGGATTTAAATTAATTAGATCAATGCATGTAGTAGATTAATATTTGATTAATTTCAGTTTTTGTTGCTTTAATTTTAAAAATATTTTTAAAATGCATGCTAAAAATCCTACTCGATTTTCTTCACTGATAGCCACTTGTGCATACCTTGCCACTGCCATCTTTCTTCAACTGCTGAGCTCCTTTTGAGGCCTTTAGGATGACCACCTCCATCGCTAAAGACCTTGGCTTGCACCTATGTACCATCCTTGAAGTTGTAGACACCCTTCTACTTGGCAGCCGCATTATTTATCCTGGACTTTCATAGAGAATCTGCAGCAATCCTATGCCGGCACCCACTACATACCTTGACACGTTTTTCTTAGAACTATGCCTGTCCTTCCGCATGTATTGCTCCATTTAGAATGGTCCATCTCTGGCATTGGTGCTAGGATATTGATCCTCCTGCACTCCTCTATTCTGAACTTGTGTCAAAACTTTCTCTACTTATGAAGCCACCTCTACCTGGTGCTTCATCTAAAACTGAAGTCCTTCTCATGCTACAGAAGCTAACTCTGTAATTGAGTCCCTTGAGGCCATCCATCCAATACTGCACTGCTGAGCCTGCCGCTGCACCTCAAACACAGTCCCTATTCTTTCGAATCCTCCGCACTCTACAGACCCCTTCAAAACTATCTAAGATATAATGCACCCTACAGGCTCCTCTGAAACTATCAAGAGCTCATCCGATTCTTCACTTTCAGCAACTAAAATGATGGAATCTGATTTTTTTCCTTCCTAGCACTTCTTTCAAAGCAGATATTCTCGCTTAAAGTGTCCTATTTCATCATACTTGAAGTACTTCTTGGATCCCTTGCTATCCCTTTGCTGACCCTTCTTCTTTCCCTGCTTGAGCCTCTCTGACACTACAAGACCTTCCTGGATGACCTCTCTCTTCATCATTCATTTTCGCTGCTTGTTGGACTTTAGCACTGATATGATCTCCTCATACACCAGTGTCTCCTTACCATATAGCAATGTAATTACCAACGGATCGAAGCTCTTGGGTAGCGAATATAGCAATAATAAACTCTTATCCTCCTCTTTGAGCTTCACCTCAATGTTAAGCAAGTCCATGCTCATCCGATCAAATCGCTGAATATGTCCCGCAGCATCCTCACCCTCCTGCATTCGAAGGCTATACAGTTGCTTCTTCAGCACCAACTTGTAGCACATATTCCTTTTTATATACAACTACCATAACCTTGATCATAAACCCTTGGATGTCTTCTCCTCCAACATGCCATACAACACCTCATCTACCAAACAAGCCCTAATCATAGCATAAGCCCTTTTCTCCAAGGACTTTTACTCTGTGTCTGTCATTTCCTCTGGCCTATCCTCCAAGGCCAAATCTAGCCTCATCTGAATTAGTAGATCCACCATCCTAACCTTCCACATCATGAAACTATCCTTTTCATTAAACTTCTCAGATCCTATCTTTAATCCACTATTCTCCATGATCAAACCGAATCAAAAATAGCCAACAGGTAGATCTGAAAATTACCTTAACTAGGGATGGTGGACAGTAGCCTTTTGATCTCTTCCTTCCTCATGAAGCCTCGAGAAAATCTTAGATCTGAACCTTGCTATTGTTTGCTACTGAAGCTTGATCTTCTTCCTCCTTCACGCTCAATCGGGCTTTGAACCAGGCTCTAATACCAAGTGTTGGAACAATCGATAATGATTGGATACCAATTATTATGCCTACGGCTACTTGGAACTATAGTCGTAAATCCAATCTCTTGTATGAACCTGAGTGTTAATCTAGAAATATGAAGATGAGTAAAAAAGTTGATGATGGCACCTAGGGCTTGGCATTGGAACTAGAGAGAAGAAAGTTATGAAGAAAAGTTGTATATTGATTTCACTCTCTTATAAAAATTACAATACCTGGGTTTATATACTTTAAGATTTCTACTATATCATATGAATCCTAATAAACCCAAACTCTAGCTGAAAAACTTTTTTAGGCTAACCCAATACATGAAAGCACTCATTGAGCTCATGTATACCCATATCTCCCATACTATCATTTCTTGAATCTAAATCCGACCCATACATGAGTTAGCCATCTTAAGACCTTATTGGACCAGACCTTAAGATCCAAATGAAAAACTCCATCCAATTCTATTTACCACCATCGAGCTAGCTCTATCAGGAGCCGAGCTAGCTTGACTGCATCTCACCCAAACCCTATCTTCTATCTGCCTGAGACAGTCGATCCGACTGCATCCTGAGTCGGCTCGATCTCAACTCAAGCTGGCTCGACTGCGTATCCAAGCAACCTGCCTATGTGTCAGCCCCTTATCTTTATTGATTCTTCTCCTGATTTTGGTTCTTTGCTCCATCTTGTGTCTCAGATCTTCAGAGCACCTATCAAATCCCCTCATGATCCTCACATCTGAACCTCGAGCCCGTGCAGGGCTACAAGCCACCTTTTTCTTGGACAACTCTTTTTCTAGCCCAAGGATCTATACCTGTCCTAGACTCTTGGAGCCAACACCCTAGCTCCTCCTATGGCCCCTCCAAGACTTGGGAGTACCATAGCAAATCCTACAGATGAGAGGATCAGAAGAAGAGAAAGCATAGTCTTTTTTCATTTCTTCTTCTTCTTCAAGTTTGGAGAGGGACTCTAGTAAGAGTCTTTTATACTCAATTTTGGATTTGGCTCCAGCTAGCCTTGCACTTGTCTTGGTTTCATGCTGCAAAAATCGTGGTATAGAAGAATCAATTATAGGAGGTGCCAGCAATGAGTATTGGGCAAGCCATTCAATAACCTTTTATTTGGTGGCTTGCTTAGGATTGAACTCTGCCCACCATTTAACTTTAATTTTTTTGCTTAAAGTATTGGATAGAGGATGATTTTGAATGAATACATATTTCCAAGATATAATCCAAGATAAAGAGAATTTGGAATAGAATTCAAGAAGGATAGAAAGTTTATGGTTGCGAGAAGGGAGGATGGCGTTTCTTTGAATAGGTTGAAGCCTTCAAGGGCTGCAGGTGGAAGAATTTCTAGAATGAGACCATAGTAATCCCACCAAGTACTGAACCAATAAGAAAAATAGAAAGTATTTTCTTTTTTAAAAAAAAAGAATTAGGAATATTTGTGCTGAAGATTTTGGTATAAGAAGCAATTATACCACTCAAAAATATAATCCAAGTAATTGAAATATTGAGGACTATATGTCTTAGTAAATTTTCTAAAAAATTTGAAAGATTATCTCCCTAAGAAGTGGGAGCAAGGACTGAAAAGATTTGAACCAAACAATGTGTACTCAGACTCTGGTTAGCTTTATCCTTGTAATATTTTATAAACATAGATTTTGTATCTAGTAAAATAAATTCATAAAAATTCTAAAATTTTTTAAGATTTTTTGGTAAAAAGTGATAATTTTGAGAAAAAAATTCTTTCTATCACTTGTCCGAATGTATTTGCGGCATAATCATCTTCAATCGTAACTATCAATAGCTAGTGCCCACTAAGATTTTGATAAAGATCAAAAGAAAAGAAAAACTAAAACTTGTATAAAAGAAAAGTAAAAAAAGTGTTTGGGCACGTTGGTACTAATAGCCAACAATCCTAAAGGTTCTCCTGATCAAATTCCTATCTTAGAAGCAAGCTTCTATAAGTGCAAGTCAGGATATTTCAATAGGCTTACGGCGATATGGCTATATGTGATATACCAACCATGATTTACCTTTGAAAGGGTATAAGCAGCAAGATATAATTGAAAATATCTACTAGGAAGCATAAATAGTATTTGGAATTTAAAACATTTGCTTACAAGTATGGGACTTGAAACCAGTAGTCACATAATTGGCTACTATAATTTGAAGAAAAGAGATAGAGAAAATGTTAACATAATAATTTGATAAAAGAAAATTTTATCAAAACATTTGAGATGGAAACAACTTAACCCTTCTTTTGATTTTTGAGGGTTGAAGCATGTGTCTACAAGATTGAAGCTACAAGGTTTTTTGAGATGAAGGGTAAGAGGTTTTTGGAATAAGAAAAAAGAGGGGTTTTGTTATAAGGTCTTTAGAGAATGGGATACAAGGAGATTTCTTGGTAAGAGATCAGTGCCCCTGGGTTCTACCGAAGAGCCTTCTTATAGAAATCTGACGGACTTCATTACTCTTCAAATCTAAAGGAGTCTTTTGCCTTTTGCAGAGCATAGTGAGTCATTTGGGAGATCACTACAATTTTCTTTGATTAGTTTGTTTTGTAGGTTTTGAATTTTACCTTTTATGTTTGGATCCTAAAGTTGCTCTTTAATTCTTTTGAAAAGAACTTCTTCTTTTAGATATTCTATTTATTTTTGTTTTTTTTGTATTTGATTTACAGTATTGTGTTTTAATAATTGGAGAGTTTTATAGAAAGGTGGATTTATGAATTGAAAGACTCAATCTTATCCTAGGAATTTTTCTTTAATCCTTTCTTCATCTACATAAAATCGTTTGATCATATTTAAGAAGGGTGTTCCTAAGATTACTAATTGATTTAAATCTTTGGCAAGAATAAAAAGAGTTTTTATATAGATATTGTTATTACAAACTAATGCACTTGTTAATTTGTATTTAATTTTGAGACTTGAACCACTAGTTGTACTCAACTTTTCTTTGATTTTTTCAAAAAATTTGGTTGGAATCGGTCATAGATACAATTTGAATATACTTCAGAATCAATTAAAGCTATGGTGTCTCATCTAAAATCATCTATCAGTAGAGTAATTTCAACATTCCATTTTTGGATTATTAGTTGAGATATTGCCTTTATGAAATTGGAAGTTTGAACATCTTTGGTTTCTTGAATTTATTGTTTTCCTTTGATGTTCTCAATTTGGGATTTTATTTAGGTAATTTCTTTTTTAAGTTTATTTACTTCTTTATGGAGGTCATGTAAGGTTATCTTCTTTTTTTGGAGGAGTTTCAAATCTTTTAAGTATATTACTTAAAGTAAAAGTTTGAACTTTCTTTTCT